>CAIGRO010239552.1:0-19693 GCA_903798355.1 Fraxinus baroniana | reverse complement strand
ACGCCCGCGTCTAAGTGGGGTCCATCTACTGTCTCCTAACTTACTTTTCGGCAATCAATTATTAAAATAAATATAAAAATTAAAATGAGGGCGGCCGTGGGACACGTGATTGCTGACGGATTAATTAATTAAGAATGTATCAGTCAACACAGCTTATCTCTTGGCATTCGGTGTTGCACTATCGGTCTCCAATCTATTATTCTATTTTGTAAGTTAGTCCTCAGTCTTTAAACAATTGCATCAACCTTTGGTTATAGCTAAAAAGGGTCATCACTGAAAAAATTCAGTTAGGCCCATGTTAAATTATCATTAAACAAAACCTAAACTAATATTCATAATTTAATTGAGACATTTTTTCATGGAAGTAAGTGACAGTTTAATAAAAAAAAAATTGGGTTCTTTCAATAATTGAGATACAAATGTGCAAGAAAAATGAAAGAAAGACCAACTCTCTCCCTCTTACAGATTAACTAATTAACTTGTCAAGAGAGAGACTGTGAATGCGTTAAAAATCTTGTTGTACCAAATTTTTTATTTAATCTTTCACCGAATTGACAAATAGCGGCTCTCTATTGGGTAGGCGTCTGTGTGCCAAGACGCCCAATCAATAAGGGGCCGCCACTTGTCAATTCGGTGAAAAATTATGTAATAAATTCTATACACGTAGCATAACCCGAAAGATTAATAGTGCACCCTTCACGTCCTAATTCCCCACGGCATGTATACATTAAAGACTAATAATGGAATTTTCCAATTCTAATTCCTACATCATGTTTATTGATACTACCAAAAATCGCATAAGTCGAAATTCGAGCTTGATGACTAAGAAAAAACACGAGATCTTTCGATACCTGAAACAAAGACGTCGAAGTGTGTTTTCGTCGCCCTTTCGATGCTCAAGTCAGAAAGAGAATATGAAGAGAATATATGTTGTAAATAGTGTGTAAAAACGTACCTTGACAATAAATGAGAGTGAGGTATTTATAAGAGTAGGTGGTGGACTGGTGGTGGACTGCTAGTAGGACTACGGCGTTTGAGATCCCAGTAGTTCTAGTGCAATTGGGAGTCGTACTTGAGTTTGACTTAGTTTATTTTGAATGTTTGGATAATGATGCGACTTTAGTGCCATAATCCAGTGAGGATGAGGTAACATGGATAGGGTTCTACCTTTATAAGGATTGGATAGGACCTGGCACATTGAAGGGCCTTGGGAGATGAGGAGCGTTCATAGCAAAATATATACTCTGGATGATGTATCCCGAGCATATAACCCTGAGGACATCGCCTCATAAACACTCCCAAAAATGAGGGAACCTCCTCAGGTTTGAAGATCGGCATATGTCAATGTTGGGATTATCACTTATAAATAGTGTTATAGTTGTTGTACTTGTGTACACAAAACATGTCGAATTAAAGTTATGATGAAATGGATGGATAGTTCGGCTTGCAATGAGTTTAATTGACGACTATTTCCATTTCAAATATCGAAATTCTTCTAAAAAAAGACGCGGAGTTCAAATTAAAAACAATTGACTACAGAAACTAAAAATCTAAAAAGCAATAACAACTCCCTAACCATACGTATAACCACGCCAATTAACTGCCATGCCCCCCTTTGAGCCCATTTATCATGTCTGGCTACAATTTCGCTTCTCACATAGTTATTTACGTTTAATTAAATACCATAATATGTTTTGATCCTTTCTTAATCAAATATGACAATCACCTTGCAGGGTGTGTTTGAGCCACATTATTTTGGAAGAATGTATTCTGAAATAGTAAATTAATGAAGAATGTGTGGTTGAAAAGAAGGAAAAGTTATTGATGTGATAGAAAATATTATTTTATTAAAAAATGTGTAGCTGAAAATAAGTAAAAGAATGAATATAAAAATTTTAATATGTACCAAATTGGAGCGCAGTTATATAATAGTACACTTCCAAACATTTTCATTAGAAAATTCAAAGTTAATTTAGGGCATATTTTTCATTCTAATAATTGTTTTTTAACAAGTATTTATGTGCAAATTGTACCTACTTTTAATTATTTTCTTTTGAGTAAATAGAAAGAGGATTCGCAATCTTTTTACACAAGCTGCAATCAAGTGCCCAACCTATCAAATGGAGATATTGGCTCCTAAACGATTCTTTTTTTATACTGCAGCCGCAGTCCTAGAATGAGAAATTGGTTATTGAACAAAGTCAAGAAATTTTCTTCTATCAAGATATCAATATTTATAATGGTATGCGGGGGGACGTAGGACATAAAAGTTAGAGGGGTACAATCGAACTTATAAAGAAGTTGGAAAAAATTTTACATCAAAAAAAAATCATACTCATATACTTTTGTATCCGAAAAACATGGGATATAATTTTTTCAGATGTAAAATTTCGAGAATTTTTGGTGTCATATTCCATATAAAATTTCTTAATAAAATGTTGAAAATTACATAGAGAAGTTTGTATTGCAAAAATAATAAACGTCAATGAAATAATCATACTCACGTTTAACGTATTTTTAACTATTTTCGATATCTATTTAGACTATTCGATATACCCATAATTTACTTCTCGAAATAAGTTTTAAGATGACATAATCAATTTGTAAATTCGATTGGCGTACAATCGTCGGAGAATTTTTAAAATTAGCATGTTATCGAAATTTAAATTTATTGTGATTTTGCCCCTATTTTATGGAAATTAAAATCAAACTTTTAGTAAATTTTGATAAAAGTTAAACAGTTATGCATTTCATGAAATGTGTTATTAAAATTAATTGTTAACTTTGATTTAGATTAAAATTTAGATTTCAATCAATACCAAAAAAAAATTTTAAAAAAAAAAAAAAAAAAAAAACTCAAAAGTTTGGGGGCACGTGCCCCCCCGGGTCCGCCCATGATGGTATGGTTTACTTCAAAATATGAGTCGTGGCAAATTGGTATATCTGCTAAATAATGTAATTGGGATCAAACTGCTCATTCTTGTAGGTTGGAGACTCGATTGCACCTGGCATGAAAGGTCGATGACTTCCTCTACTATTTACAACTTTAATTTCTGCTCGTGCCTTTTTTTGGTTTTTGTTTTTTTCCAGTTATTATATTATTATTAATTTTATAAAGACCTAAAGGTATAGGCAATATGTATTTGTCATGTTGCGTACGTGAAATCCTGGCCCCAACGGGACTGCATTGCACCACGTGGCGCTCAATCCATTATCATCGATAAATTTCTTAATCTAACACAGACTATGTCCGCCCATACGTGGACCACACGCTCCGGCACTATACAAAAAAACCTTCCTTCTCGCAGCCGGTTCGGACTAAAAATCATATAAAAGTTTAACGCAATTGTAAAATTGAGGAGACATTTAGAAGTAGTATGTGTTTTACGTAAAGCTAAGAAAATACAGAATTACAGGATCTGAAACAGATAGAGCCACCAGTTAAAGAACAACAGCCGAAAACCTATTGAATTGGCTTAGCTGCTGCAAACAAAGATAATTAATTTCACCGGAGGCATCAATCTTCTTCAAGTCATCTAATCGTTTTGTCTTTCGTTGTCCATAATTTTTCAGCAAAAACAAACATAAAACGGAAAAAGGGAACTAGGTAAACAAAAAGGGGACCGAAATTAGTTATTCTCAGGTGGCGGTGGGAGGTTGAGATCAAGACGAAGACCATTGTTGGGTTTCAAGTCGACAACAGCAGATGAGTTGGATTCACTTTCGGATCCCGCGGCGCTGCCGCCTTTAAGGAAATCCAGAGTCATAAGCCTGTGATCATTGATGGGGTTGACGATTTCTTGCTTTGCCAAGGCATCAAGATAGAGCATCTGGGATTGCACCGGTAAAATTCCGAAGAACCTTCCGGCGAGTTGTCCGGGAATCGGTGTAGGGCGAAAGTAATGGTGGTTCTGGAATGGAAACCTTTTGGGTCCACCCAAAGTGAGGTCGAAAGGAGTGGAGTCCATCACCGCCAGCGAGTTATCATGGCTGGCTGATTCGACGGTGCTGCTCTGGCTAGGACTCCGGCTCTGGATATTTTTCTTGCCAACAAAAAGATCATTTCTTTTCTTCAGATTCTCAGCATTCATGTTCAGATCCGGCGACGGGAAATTGGTCTTTGCCTTGGCGCCGCGGAATTGTCTAGCGGCGGTGTCATAGGCTCTGGCAGCTTCCTCCGCCGTGTCAAAAGTACCCAGCCACACGCGACTCTTTTTCCCAGGATCCCTTATTTCCGCCGCATATCTTCCCCACGGTCTTTTCCTCACCCCACGAAAATGCACCTCTTTTATCCCACCGCCCACTTTCTCTGCTGCAACCGCTTTCTCCCTCGGCGCCATCACACCTCTTCTTTTATGCGTGTATATATATATATATTTTCACCACCTAACGGTATCACTGAAAGTATGTATGCATGATCAATTATCTGTTTGTTGAAGGATTATAAATGAGGGTATGGCATAGGGAAAATAGATGGGGCGGATAATGAGTGATTATATAGAGGCGAAGGTGGTGGTACAGTCTGTCAAGGTTGGTTGGCCTTGACTGATGAATGGGAAAGTAGGACTCAACAGGTTGATTTATACAACGTATGTAAAACTTTCTATCGGCTCGTATTGTCGTTCTATGTATATACTGTTGTAGATTTTTCTTTTGTTTTCCCTTGGATCTGAACATTTCATTTTTCGTCTTAAATTTTTTCTTTTGTAAAATATATGGTATAAGTCAACGAGTGCTTTGTGCGAGCGTGTGAGATGGCGCATTTCTCGATTGCTTCCTGCTTATGGTGCACGCTTTTGCAACCAACAAGATTTTGACACAATTCTCTAAACGAAAGCCGGCATTCCAGCCCAAGGTTATGGTAAAACCAGACATCAGTAGCGACAAATAAAAATCCTCCACGCTCTCATTAGTTAATAATTACACGCGCTCTTTATTTTCTTATCTACAACAACGTGTGGACCCTACTTTTATATTTTGCTTTTGGTTGGGCTGATTAATCAAATCCTAAAACAGTATAAGGGTTGCAAGCATTGTTCTAAACGGCATAATACATGGAGGCCAAACTAAAGGATATGCGAGATTAGACGAGGTTTATACGTAAAAAAACGTATTTTAATTTTTAATCAATCAAAAAATCATATAATAATTAAAAATAATGCATATCAAACATTTAAAACAGATTTACATAAACTTTATACATTTTTCAAAAGTTTTCAACAAAAAATNAGATATGTTTTAAATTTAAATACAAAATAGTTAATAAATAGCATAAGAACTTAAATATTATCTAACTTTTTATTCGAGAAGAGAGTTTTTTTTTTTTTGGATTTCAGTGGTTGTTTTAAATTAGGCAAATTGAAGAAATTAGCCTTTAATAAATTTTAACTTCAAAAAATTGAAAAAAAAAAATTAAAAATGCGTGCATACGCGCTCATAATTGCTCCTAGGCGCACATTAGCTGGCGGTCAACGCTAAATAAGGTGCGTTGACCGCCAAATAAGGTGGCTTGGCGCCAAGGCGCAGGGGCGCTATTTAGAACATTGGTTGCAAGATATCGTGTTTGGTTGTGCTTAAAATCTAATTAAAATTAAAAATATGATCGTTATTGAATCTCATTTATCTAATAAAAGTCACAATAACAACTAATATTTTAATTTTAATTTATATCGAACACGCTCTGATTTTCATTTTGTACAACTGATGCTTACTACTGTTGAAATGAATCAATAATTAAATTGAAACAGTGTTAGCAGTAATTTTCTCTAAATTTGTATACAAAATTTAAGCGGGGTAAAATCTAAAATTAAATTGTATCTAATTGGCTAATGAATAGTATATCAAATCTAAAGTTAATCTCCAATAACTTTTGTCTGCCTCTTAATATTTTCCTTGCTTATCTTTTATCAACATTAAAATAAAAATAAAAATAAACATAAATTTTAATATTTAATACAAAGAGAAAATCAATTAAAATTATCGAGTCAACATTAGATCTCTATACATATATTGTCTATTTTTTTCGCCGTCTGTTTGATTGAATCCTTGTCATATTACATTGAGGCCCCGTTCGGTAGGGATTAAAATCCAATTAAAATTGAAAATATAACCGTTATTAGTTCTCACTCGTCTAATAAAAGTCAACAATAACGGTTAATTTTTCAATTTTAATCCGATTTTAATCTCTACCGAAAAGGCCCTGAATATGTATATATATATTTTAAATATTGTTTATTCTTTTTTATTATATGACAGTTTTTTATAAGAAAGTTACCCAATGCTTAAATTTCAACGACGGCAAATAAATTTATCCCTTTCGTTTCTATGAGATAGTTTGTTTATTTCTATTCAGTTCTATATTTGAAAGATGTTCTTTATGTAAAGAGATATGATTTAATAAGCACCAATGTGACGTAACACATAGTTTATGTTGAATTTTGAGGTTTGAATTAAATTTGCTTTCACTGATGAATTGATGTATTTCATTTTTTATTTATGCACAATACTTAAATTTTAACTAAAATACTATCTAGCCCTAACTTGTGTATGACTTATAATTTGTGAATAATTGACTTTAGAAGCTATAATTATCATAAAGAGGGACATGCTATGCAAAGGACGTAGTGAAAATGATTTAAGATTGTGTTTTTTTTCATTAATTATTAGAAGTTAATTTAACGTATTAAGCTCATGTTAGGTTCAACTAGAAATTTCGATTAAAATTGATAATTAATTCTAATCATACATTTTAGAGATTCACGTATTTTCATTAATATATTTCATTAAATTTTATTAAAAAATGTATTAAAAAATGATTTTTAAAAAAAAAACCAAACATGGGCGAAGTATGTTATATCAAGCGTTATATATGGTTGTTTGATAAATTATGCATCAACCATGCTACAAGTACATAATGTGTTATCGAATGACAAGTGATATTTGTCAATAAAAATAATTCATTGTGCATTAACAAAAAGTTATTTTTCTGTCGGAAGATTGGGTGGTCGGTGCTTCCGCTGCGTGGTCGGAGCTGAACCCACATGATTTGATTAGTAGAAAATGACCAATTGATGTGACAAAATTAGTATGAATACGCTTACTCTTACTCTGACTATAGTTCAGCGTAGTGTTTTTCAAGGGTACCGTGGAAACGCCAGCATGATGTTTAAAACTATTTTGACATTCATGAATTAGGAAATTGGAAAATTGGTACAAAAATTTGACATGGACAACATATATTCAAAAATGGGAAAAAAACACACACAGACTGTACAAATTAATTATGTGAGTTATTCTCCGTACTTAGGAAATAACTTGACATTCATTTTGGCCATCTTGATTGACACTTCATGATGTATAAAAAAATTGACCATTGATTTGAATAGCACAAAGAATAAAAATGCTCAAGAATAGGCCAAAATGGACAGATTAATTTGACAGTCACTGTTTGGTGTCTTTTTTATTTTTCAAACTGTCCAATCATGTATCGACACGTATTCCCTTATTTTGAACCTATCATTGAGTCCGTTTGTCATATTGTCTGTCACGTCATGGAATATCAATAAAATTGTCGGTGTAACAAAACTGAAAAAGATAAAAATAAAATACCAACCTTCTTATGTTCTTATTACAATCATCCATAGTTTCTGATTAGTTGACATTATAATCTTCACTATTTAAAACTAAGCATAAAAACTTTTTAACATTTTTCTATGGTTTCGATCTACAGATATAGAAGTTTATTTCTAAAGTGGAATCGATGATGTAGTGAAGGCCTTGTAACTTTTAAATCAGTCGTTTTGATCAAATTTATTTTATTGAGTATCGACTTGAAAGCATATTATAAAGAGAGTGACACGTGTGTTGTATATATATACTTTATGAATGAAAATAGTTTCACATATGCTTAAATTGCATAAAAATGTTAAAAATTTAATTGTCCATTCACTTCGATTACCATGTTTCCGTTTCTTAATTGCAGTAAAACATTATGAAAAATTACTACACAAAAATGAAGAACTTTAACCTTACGTGTTTCTCGGGAAGTTTGGTATTTAGTTCGTCACGTCGAACGTTTAGTATGATACTAAATTAAGTGCTTGTTTTAAATAGATTAAAATTTGTTAGCAACTTGAGGTTAAAGTAAGTAATTAAATCTAACTATACATTCATAGAATCTACAATATTTATCAACTTTTCAATTAAATATCTCATTAGCTTATATTAAAATCTGCTAAAAACTTTTATATAAAACCTTTGTCAAACAACTCGTGAATGTCGAGATTATCATCAAGCCTTTTTTTTGTTTTTTTTGGTTTGAACTTATGAATACTACATAATATGTGATTAAAATCAATAATTAACTTTTTTTAAAAAATAAAATAAATCCCGAACAGTGCTAGGTGTGAAATGGGTGGCTGCTGTCGACGTCTAATTAACAAGACATTTAGACAAACTTCTTAAATCCGAATAAATTCTGTCTATTTGCTACGGAAGTTTCTTTCCTCCCATTATCAACATTAAAACAACGACAGCACAATGCAAATGTTTTCACACCATAGTGAAGAATTAAATGATTTTTGGCTGCTTTGGTAACGAGAAAAATAAAAGGAAAAGAGTAAATGAGTTCACACTTCACATCCAAACGAAGATTAAGCCCACGCTTGAACCAAATTATAATTTTTCTACTCATTTTCAACCACACATTCTTTAATAAAATAATATTTTCCATCACATAATTAACTTTTCCTTTTTTTTTTCAACCATATATTCACTATCATATCACAAAAAAAATGTATTCTTTCCATTTTAATGTGCATCAAAGAGGGCCTTACTTTTCATATTGAATGAGTATTTAGTGAGAATTAAAATTCGATTTTAGTATATTGAAATAGAAATTTTTGAAATATGTAGTTGAAAAGTTATGAGACCCATAATAGGTGTGATTAATATCGGTGGTTATTTGTTTCATATTCGATGTATATGTCATATTTTTAATTTAATAGTACATGACAATATAAAAATGTTAAATATGAAATTCAACGAATTAGGAATGCACTAATATATATCACGATTGCATTTAGTAGAAAACAAGCATTTGAGGAATTTTGTGTCCAAGTTGGGGCGATGCATACAAAAACATTTATTAGTGACGTAGGGTATAGATGGAACTCCGCTTACTTATTTTTAAAATCATGTGAATGTTTTGAACATTTAATAACTAAAATTTATAACAATAGACATATTAGAGACGAAGACGATACTATTTTTGACGAGTCGGATTGGAGTTTAGTTTTTAAAATTACAAATTTTTTGACAAGTTTTTATGATTCTACAAAAATTTTGTCTGGTGTTTATTATCCCACTAGTTGTATGGTCCTCGGACGTCTTTATATAATTGTTATAGCTTTTCATTTATTTAAAAATGACCCCGATTTTAGTTCAGTTATATATTCTATGGAATTAAAGTTTAGAAAATATTTGAAAGACTTGCCTATGTTATTTTCGTTAGCATGCGTAATAGACCTCGATATAATTTATCATGTACTAAATTCGTAATTGATCAAATTTCACAAGCTTTAACTTTTAATGTACATATCACTTATAGAAATTTGGAACAAACTTTATGTGAAATGCATGATTTATATACTCAACGAATGGGTACTCATATTAATCAGGTACCCTCTGACTCTACAACTACTCCCACTGATATAGCAAATGACGACGCTGAAGTTTTAAACTTATTTGAAGGCATGATCTCATATAGATATGATTCAACTACATTTGCATGTGATTTCTCTAGTGCTAGTAGTAGTTTGTCTTCAACTGCATGTACTTAAACATCGAGTAGTGGTTCAAATGCGTTGTTTACTGAATTATTTGATTACTTTAATCATACTATGCCTAGTAACAAAACAATTAGGAAAAGTTCAGAAGAAGTAATTGAATTTTGGCAAGGTATGAACGTCGATAGTCAGTAGTTTTTGCGATGGCAAAAGATCTACTAACACCTCTGATTAACACAATAGTTTCGAAATCTGCTTTTAGTGCATGTAAGAGGGTTCTCTTCGAAGTTAGGAGCAGACTAAAAGAAAATATTTTGGAAGCATTAGTGTGCGTAAAAGATTGAGAGACGCTTATTTTCAACTGTAAAATTGCATATAGTCAAGTAAGTGATATTTAATTTAACTATATTCCTCACAAAAATTTATTTTAATACCTTTATATTTTTTAAAAAAAAAATTGTACACGTAACAAGGTGTTCGTGTACAATTTTTAACTCCGCCTACTCGAAATTGAAGTAGCCGGTCCTAGGCCCGAATAAATGAATGACAAAAGATCTACTAACACATTCAATTAACACAGTAGTTTCGGAGTCTGCTTTTAGTGCAGGTAAGAGGGTTCTTTTCGAGGTCATGAGCCGACTGAAAGAAGATATTTGGAAGCATAAGTGTGCGTGAAGGATTGAGAAAACGCTCATTTTCGACTGCAAAATTGCATGTAGTCAAGAAAGTGATATTTAATTTAACTGTATTCATCACAAAATTTTATTTTAATACCTTTATAATTTTTTAAATTTTTTTTTACACGTAACAAGTTGTTCGTATACAATTTTTAACTCAACCTACTCGAAATTGAAGTAGCTGGTCCCAAGTCTGAATAAAGGAGGATGGTTATCTTTTTACTACTATTATTATTATTTTAAAAAAGAAAAATATTTTAATTTTAAAAAATGTTTAGAAAATGACCAAAGGTATATAATTTTTTTTTTTAGGTTTAGAAAAGGTATAGTAAAAGGCCAAAAAAACAAATGATGAGCCGACTCGGCACATGAGCTGCAAGCTTGACCGAGCCGAGCCTTTGCCACCCCTAGCTTTGAGATGAGTTGGTACTAATCTCTTGGTGTATGATTGGTACACAGATGTTATACTAATCATGAGATATTGTTCACGAGTTACACATAATAGACCTTATTAAATATTATATTGAACAAAACGATAATTCATCTTATCAAACATATGGGTTTACATAAAATGTCTATTTCAAACTTGTTATTCATTAATTAATGTTTCTTCTTGGAGGATTTTCTTTGTTTTGCCACTATCAATTTCAATGTGATGCTAAAGGAAAACCATTCCTTGTAGGGCACGGCCGAGAAAGGTTAAGCTTCTTCTTTATGGGAAATTTGAATTTGAATATATGTGTTTGGAAAACTACTTTTAAAATTCAGTTAAAGTCAAACTTTAATTTTATCATACATTCAAAATTATTACTTTTTATTATCTACACATTTTGTGATTTTCTCACCAACATTCATCCAAGAAAGTTGCTAATTATGTTTTTCCCGGACATCGGCTATGTTTCGAGACTATCTATGAATCAATTGATAGGGCTCCCGACTTAAGGCTTTTGCTCAATTATAGATATCTCTCCACAAGTAGTGTTTAAGCTTGTCTTACACAAAAAAATTGGGAAAGACTTTCAACAAGCTGCCTATAAAAACAAGAATGGCCATCCCTAAAGAATTAATAGAAATTCTAGCTTTCTAATCAACAATGTACTATGTATTGACGAATCAGTCTATAAGTACAAAAAATTGATACAGAATTGGTATAGAAATTTCAAATGAATGGCACAGATTCAAAGATTGGAAAAACACACACACACACAAATGCACAGGATGCTGTCATTCTATGAGTTATTCCTTGTACTTAGGGAATAACTCATGTATTAACGGTGTAATTTTGAAGTTAAGAGAAATGACAGGACCGTTGGGTAGAAATTGATTTATTCAACTTCTTCTCTCAAACAAATCAAATCAAACCTATATTTTGTGAATAGAAGAACTTACACGAGCAGATCTTGGACGAGTTATATTGGACAAATTCAAAAACATAGGGAGTTATAATGTATCAATCTTTTGTTGGAATTTTAATACTTGTTTTTAAAAATAAACTACTATCTTCTATCAGCTTTTCTTATTTCTGCTGTTTTCTGGGTTTGGAACATTAGTGAAATTTCAGGTTTTCTTTCACTCTTCTACCATTGTGAATGAGTAACAAAGACAAATTATTTTATCTATCCTCAAGAATCATTGCATCGATCCTTTTGCTTTATGGAATATATGTAACAGCTTATTTTGGACCTTGTTATTCCTACTTTGAAGACTGAAATTCATTGCACACGATTCCTTCTGCTTATACAAATAATACAATTATTACTATGTGAAATGCTATACTCATGCTTGTGGTGGTACTATTGTTTTGTGCACTCTTCGATTCACCTGAATAATCTCTGCTCGAGTACCTAATGATCACAACTTGAGTAACTGCTTGCTTATTTATGGGCATGTAAATCCACTGTGAATTCTGTCATTAGGGTTTTCAGTAATAGGCAGCTCAGTTTCGATGCGGTGGACTTGATGAAGCAAGAAGAGGGCTATTTGGACTCTTTCTGTCCCAGCACACGCATGCCTCCTCTAACGAGGTAAATCTTGATGCAGTTGAAATCGTCTCGATTCATATCTAGTGAACTAAAAATGTGATACGTTGTACGATTATTGTTAAGTAGTTGTTAAATCCACTATAAATTGAGCGTGAAATAATTGTTGGGTGACGGAGCTCGAAACAAGTAATTCTCCGGACATGTTCCAAGGGTCTATTAAATGGGGCCACATTGAGGTAGCCAAACCTGCAAAGTATTAGGTCAAAGAGGATAACTGTTGGGTGACGGAGCTCGAAACAAGTAATTCAAGTGAAAACCTAGCATACAAATTTGTATTTTGAGGTGTACCTTTGGTTTGACCTATGTTTCCAAACTGACCATCGTCATCAACATTGCTCCTTTTAGAGTTGATTGGGATTTGTAGTGGAGCATTTCCTTTGTCCAAAAGAATGGACGATGATTGTTCGACAGGTGGAGGAACTCTCTTGTAAGTGGTCGCTCTCTTACCATATTTCATCATCTCAGCCTTTGTCGCAATGTTAATGGCTTCTTGCAACATCCAAATATCTTGCAATTCAATTCTTTCTTGAATAGTCACCTTCAAACCACTAGTATACTTGGCTATCCTTTGATTTTCGGATTCTGGTAGATTGTTTTGCTCTGCCATCACATAGATTCGTTAGTATAATCCGATACTGTGCGACTACCCTGCGTGCATCCCATGAACCTACAATACAAAAATAGTATTAAAATTTTAAAAGCATTTTCGAGTCCTAAACAAACTCGATAGTGAACATTCATCGTATATCACATCGTAGCGATGAATACTACTGTCTTGTCGTTCTCTTTTCAAAATGGTATTATGGATCCAAATCGAAGCTCGACTGCCTCATCTGCACTATTGCCTCTTTTCCTTTTCGATCCAATTCTTTTTCAATACATTCAAACATCTATTCTACACCATTGGCTTATTGTGCACGTGCGACCTGTCAGCCACCAAAATTGACTAAAGTTGTGTTATCAAATGGCAACTTTGTTAGTGGATGGAGTTAACTGAATTTTGACATTTGGCATCTTGCTAGCCGTTTGATTGCTTTCTGGATGTTTTCAATGGTAAAATTCCCCTCTTGCTTATGGCATTTCATGATTCTCAATAATCTGGCTTTAGTTTTTGAGAGAGAAAAACAACCCTTCGCCTAGGTTTCATCTTCTAGTCTGAAAACTCTCATTTGAGACTGAGATCTTCAAATCTGTTTTTGATTTTCTGACTGCAAATGTTAAGGGCTTGAATGTTCTTGTGTTGTACATATCAAATTTGTATTTTGTGTGAGTTCTTGGTGGAGTTGGTTGTTCGATTTGCAGTTTTTAATATATAAGTCCATTTGTGGCTAGATCTTTTGTATTCTTGGATTATTGTAAACCATGGTTGCCGTTTTGACAATTTTTAGTGCAATCAAGCAATATCCATTTTAATGAATGCTCAACAAGGGATTAGGTATTAAAAGCAGTCATCGAGTGTTTCTGCATTTGTATTTCTGGGCATTTAAATAACAATCTATCCCTCCATGATCGAGTATGAGTTGATAAATGTCGTTGAAGAATCTTGAAAGCGCTAACTCTGTTTATTTTGATCCCATTAGAGTACTCGTTACTCTCTGGCTATCGGGTTTTGGTATACGGATCTGGTTGTGAATTAATTCGTTTTCTCCTGTGAAGGTAATTAAATGTGATGGCACTGATCAAAATTCGCAACTTATTAAATACAATCACCATATAATACAAATAGAGAGTTCATTGGAGTATAATTCTCCCAATTAAGACATATATTATTGCATATTCTTCCCCCATTTTATGTTCCACAAATCAATTGCTCGACTGAATGGAATTTCAAACAGACAAATCAGTTTAAAAAGAAGTTACCATAGAAAATTTTTATTTCCCGTGTATATCAGAAAGATATCTATTATGAACTGGCTCTTGGACCTTAATGCCTTGTGGTGCTTCTACTTCTGCCCATCTTCCCGATTACGTTATGAAGAAGGGGAACACAAAGTCCTTGAGGATTGTCGTGGCCCTGGAGTTCATCTTGGTCGGACCGTGTAACCGATAAGTTCCCATACTGTTGGTTGAGGACTGTATTTGGGTAGTACGAGTTTCCTATATTCCTAGGTTGAATTCCAATCAACCGGCCTAGGGACACACTCCGGTCTGGGAAGAACGATGCTGTCGACTAGAATATCACAACACCAGCAACATGTTTAGCTTATAAAATGCTGTCTGAACATGAATAGTGAAAATGATTGAATTAGAAATTACCTCAGTATCAAGACTGGAAGATGAGAATGAAGAGAAACTGGATGAGCGTATTGGACGAGAGGTCTCGGCCGCTCTAAATCTCACATTCATGTTTCCTAGACCAAGTGGCCATCCACTAGGGATCTCGTCTCCCTGAGGCAACCAGGATTAACTTAAAATAACCCCTTATACCAAACATGTCGTTAGTCTATCACGTTGCTAATTTCTTAACTTGAAATCCATTTTTCTTTACTCCTTCTATTCAAGAGTAATTACAGACAAAGACAAGACCATGTTCTTCAGAGTGAATCTGGGAAAAGAATGACTGAAATTGAGGATAAATAAATTTATACATACCTCCATAACCATGGTGTTGCAAGGGAGATTGATTTCTGGGAAAAATCAGAAGATGGTAAGAAGTCTCTTAAGCAAGTGGAACAACGAAAAGTCTCTAAGAATCACCCTATATTGACATCAAGTGTACCTTGTGGTTTGATTTTTCCTAAAATCAGAGCAATTTAACGTTAGTTAAAAGCGAATGTTTTATGTTTTATATAATCCAAAAATGCTATGTGGATTCTATGGTAATTTAGGGGTTGGGTGTTGGGTCTATTCAATAAGAAATTACTTGCAATCAAGGGCATTAATCTTGGAAGGATGTATGATTAAAGAATATATATATATATATATATTTTAATTTGACTCACAAAAGTCTAATTTAAATAGTAAGTTAATTATGTAAGAGTATTGAAAATAAGTAGAAATTTAAGTAGGTAGTGCTAGATCGTGGATCTTATCAATGAAGATGTCATTGTTCATCACCTACCTCATTTAAGTGCTGCATCTGCATCGCTGGAATCGTACAATCATTTTCTCTATATTTTTTAGTTGCTTTTCTCCCAAACCATACATGTAAATATAATAAATCGTCCAATTTTCAGCATTTTTTTTTTTCAATTATGCAACGTGTCATTTTTTGCATTATTGTTTACATTATACCACGTGGCAATACACCATTGGACAATTTAAAAAAAAAAAAAAACTTTTTCCGTCCATAAATTTTTGAAAACAAAGGAGATGTCAAATTTGATGTTAGACACTGAATGTATACTTAGCTTGTGATATACAACGACCTGTTGACAATCAGATACTAATGGCGTATTTAGTACTTTAGACCATACTACATTATACATTCCAAGTAAAAAAAAAAAAAGAAAAAAAAAAATCCTAAAATCTGGTCTTCTTACACAAATTATAAGTTTTTAAATGGAATCGCATTCATTATGGGGTGGACTTGGAAATCCTAATTTGACCAAAAATAGTCCGGTTTTGGAGTCCTACCGACACCCTCAACTTAAATTCCAACCTCAAAACCCAACTCGTACTATGACATTACAAACGTGCTAGCAAATTTGTACTTTTTTTTTTTTTAATAATGTCTTGTTTAATTTAATATATCAAATATACATTCGTAAAAATTTTAAATATCTGAAATCTTGTACAATTTTAATTGAAATTGGTTCAATTCATCAATCAAAATTAGATGAGTTATAGGTGAGAATGCTTCCAAAGTCGAGAGTTTGGTACGTGAGTTCAATCAATTATTTTCTTTATCACAGTTAGGCTAAAAAGGAAAGTAGTCATATTTATGACAATTCGAGATGATGTAAAAATTGCCTCTTTTTTTTTTTTTTTTTGAAGGAAAGTGCAAACCAAAACTTATAAGCAATTCATTCCCACTGACGTTCGGCTATCATTTATAAACGATCAAATCACTTTTTATTTGCATATTTCATGAAATCCATAAGTACTACATATTTATCCACATAGGTTTCTATTTATTTATGGTTATTATAAAGGTTGAATCCCAACCTTGAGGCTCCCCACCGTCCCGTTCCTAGAGTATCGTGGAGGAGGTAAATCGCGCGATGTACCTCAATGGGTCAGGGTACAAGAACTGTCATACTGGTGCCCACAAAGAGTCTAATTCCAAACCTTTGTTAGAGGCGGAATCGAACCCTCATACTGAGACTGCCAGCTCAACTGAGACTACCTCACTCTTGTCCTTTAAACCACTGAACTATGCCCCGAAAGACTTATTTATGGTTATTATAAAAAGGATTGGAAGAAGGGTACATGTATATTGTCACTGCAAATTACATTACATAATAATTAAACTTTATCTAAGGTATATTTTTTATAAATACACCACAATAATTTTACTACTATAGCCGTAGTTCAACTATATAATAATAAGAAAAACTAATATTATGATGTAAACCGAACCAAAAAAGAAAAGAAGATTTTCAATTCCACCCCAAACCTAAAAACGCTAACCAAATTGTTGAAACATGCAAAATCGCAATAATTACAACCGTCGTCGCATCGTCATCCACCTACCACTACCACTACCACTACCACTACCACGCTCGAAATTGAGTCTCTTGTCACCATCACCACCTATTCGAATATAGCACAGGCAAAGGAAGACAAACACATTTGTCACACACCAACTGTCAAAAGACCATACACATTGATCCACTGCAAATTAGATTCCATCGTATTCAGATAATGTTAAGTATTTAACTACGACGTAAAAAATGCAGATTTTTTTTTTATGAGATTTGGAGGAATTTTATAATGAAGAGTTTTTTTTATAATTTATTGAAGAGGAGTACTTTATTTAGGGCAAGGGTGACAAAAAAAATTGATATAAGTTTTATAAATTTTGTTCAAAAATGATGAAATATATAATTAAAAAGTTGATAAAAAGTTCGAATCTTGTGCAATGTTTGGCTAGAAATTAAAGTTTGCTTATTGAAAAAAGAATTAAGCTAAACCTACAGAATTATTTTCACAGAAGTTTTACATAATACTCACATAGGTGGGTCCCAACTGTAATAAAAAAATTGCAAAAAAAAACCCACTCACCCCCCTATTGTGAGTTGTCTGTAAAACATATGTTAAAATCTCCCTGTACACCAAGGGAGATTGTTGAAAAAATTAGGCTCAACACAATCTTAAATATTTGGTTCGTCGTCAGTCAAACCCAATAAGGAATAGGTAGCAAGAAACCCACTGCCTACTCGGAAGTTCCCATAATTCTTATCTGCCCCAACCAAACCCACGAAAAATCTCGGAAGTTCCCCATAAGTCTTGGTCCGCCAGACTCACATCTCTACCTCTCAATTTCTCTTCTTCTGTAGTCTGTCCACGTCAAATACAAATAAACAATAATTCCAGAAAGCAAACTATTATGGGTTTGGATTACTATAAGATATAGCGGGTGGATAAGAATACGCCGGATGACGATTTGAAGAAAGCTTATAAAAAACTGGCCATGAAATGGCATTCTGACAAGAATCCAAACAAGAAGAAAGAAGCAGAGGCCAAATTCAAACAGATTTCTGAAGCTTACGAGGTACCTACCTAACCTAATAATATGGTCTATAAGAGGAGTTCTTAAGATATGAAGTTTTGATTGCTAAACCCCATTTAGGAGAGTTGCTAATTGTCAAAAAGATTAAAATTTTTGTTAGAATCCTTCAGAATTTTGTTTATTTAATTCGGTTTTATCATCCCGGTGATGTAAAAAATGTTATATCGACTAAAGTTGGTTTGTATTGGTCTGTATTTCTTTGAATGATCGATCTACTTTTTATCACTTTATTGTCAAATTTGGGAATTCAATTGCAAATACTTGATTATTTCAAATTCTGTTGAATTTTTATCTCCAATAAGCTGTATTTATCTGTGTATTGTTATCATTAGAGGTAACATATGTTAGAACAAAAAAATCCGGAAAGAATGGGAGGAAGAGAACAAATGTAGCAGCAAGAAACACAAAAACTGGAAATAAGACTTTTACGCGATATCACTGTCCTCAAACGTATTTGCCCCCCTCTGGAATTGATTTTGATTTTGGTTCTGGTTCTTAAAGGACTTGTGAAAAATGGTTTGTAGGATTGAACAGCTCTCGAAAAAGAAAAATAGTAAAATACTTGTGTTGTTGTGTTTTTCTTCCAAAACTTGAAGAACATTTGAAGGTTGAATATGTATGGAAGAATTGGGACAAAATTCTTTAAAAAATGAAATGAATTATGAATTCTTGTGTTCAGAAATGGAAAACTATCACCTATTGTTCCATCAATACACCATGAAAAGGCTCCAATCATTCATGAAAGTTGGGAACTTTTCATGAAAAGATGCCATTAAATCAACTCGTGAAACCAACCTAACGGCTAGTAATTTCACAAGCCATGTGCACGCATGGTAGTGAGCTATGCGTGCACATGGTTCACCTAGTTTGGCTTCTGCCTCAGCAAAAGCAGCGCATGGCCTTAATGTCGATGTATGTGTGCTCATGGGCTAACATTATTGTCCCAAATTCCCAAGGTTGATTTTAATCGATGTTCAATCTTTTCTTTTTTCTTTTTTTCAATTCTTTTGTCAATGACTTTGAACAATTTCAACAAACGTGTCTGCAACGGATGCAATGGAAATATTTATCAATGATTTGTGTTTATCTATGTATTATTATGGATGAAATATACGTAAAAATGGAATCTTTGGCTTTTTGAGTCCATTTAGAGGGATGGCAGGGTGGGGGTGGTAGCATGAGGAGTGGTGGTACTAGGTTTTCTAGTTCATTGTTCGGTGGTGGCGATATATTTAGTTCATTCGGAGAGGGTACACCAACGAATTCAGCCACGCGGAAGGCACCACCAATCGAATAAACATTGCCTTGTAGCCTGGAAGAGCTCTACAAGGGAACCACAAAGAGGATAATTATCTCCGGAGAAATAGCTGATGCCAGTCGGTACCTGCTTCTGATTAAAGGTGTTTTTAAGCTTAAATTGACATTCTTAAAGATTAAACCCCAACTTTGAGGCCTCTACCTGCCCTGGGCTTGGTGAAGGAGGTAAATCGCAGGTTATACCTCCAAGGGTACAGG
>CAIGRO010239539.1:0-13799 GCA_903798355.1 Fraxinus baroniana | reverse complement strand
AAAAATGATTACGGTAGAGTGTCCAAGAAGTGTTGGTATCGACTCATATGTCGGACACGGACACGCTACCCTAATTGAAGTGTCCGTGCTACAGAGATTATAAATAATATATAACAAACTTGTGTCTCTATTACAAAGTAGAATACTCAATTTGGAGCTGCAAGTAACTCTAAAAAGAAAGATTGTATGATACTCAAACAATCAAATATTAATGAAAATAATTCCACACAATTGAAAAAATATAATGAATAATAATATTTCCATACATTCTCCCTCAAACTCAATATAGTGTCGTAGAAATCAGATTGAGTTTGATAGTTAAATTGATACAATCAAATCGTCATCTTCCAAAGATCAAAGGATACTTCAAAATTGCTTGCATTCCAACCAAGCCAAACAAAGAACTCAAAAGCTACTACGAAAAAAAAAAATCATCATCCACCAATCTAATCAAATCATCACATGACTTCAAGGATACACCTACAAATATAAAGTGTAAGCCCAAAACAAGAACCTTATACGGTTTTAATAACCAAACTTGTCAAGGATAGATCATATTTAATAGTAGCACTCCGAAAATTCATGGATTGTATCAATACTCCACCCAAAAATGAAGGAGACAAAGAATGATCAAATAGGAACCCTGGCACACGAGAGGTTAAGACAATAAATGTAATGGAAAATAACATGATTTTCTTCAGAATAATTCTAGCATCAACATATCTAACAAAATTTCAAAACTAATTCCCCGATTCCTCAAAAAAACAACACTTTCCGAGTTACTGGACAAACGTAACTAAAAGGACAAATAAAATTGGCCGGACGAGCAGCACAAAGGCCGCTTGCCAAAAAACGAATTTGACTCTGAATTTAACCCAAGACAAGAGACTCTGATACCATGTTAAGATATTATAAATTTTCTATAATAAACTCCTATTTTATAGGGCTACAAGTAGCTCTAAAAGAAAAGATTGTGTGTGATTGTCAAACAATCAACTATTAAGAAAAATAATCTCACAATCCTTCCATAGCTTTTTAACATTTCCTACTTTACCTAAAAAGTTTAGCTTTTGAAGGGGGTATATATATTCATTCCTATAGTTACCACGCAACTTCATTCACAAGCAATGGACCAAGCATGTAGAATATTTTAGACAAAATTTGATTAGAATGCCTTTCACGTGCTCTTTGCCAAATCATATCACAATTGTATACAAAGACTTGAGATAGCAAGATATGAAGAGATCTAATTCACTGTATTCAAATGCATGAACCACCTCTACAAAAATTAAAATTCTAAAAAACATGGATCATAACCAGAATTCTAAGCTCCATGAATTATCTTTTCCAACTAGTGTGGTCCCATCTGCTGAAAGATCCAAATGCAAACAAATCATTTGCAATCACACTAGGGTCTATTTGGCCTACATCTCTCTCCTCTAACATATTCTTCCAAGATCGCATAAGTATTATGAATGAAAGCTTCTTTAGCTATGCGCAAGACACATCTCAACCATCTAATTCCTCATTCCCTTAATCTATCCTCTATCAGCGCCATGTATAGTTGTTACTAGCATATTCTCTTTCCATAGCTTGTTTATTATATTATAGACACACTTCCATCTTTAATCCTCATTTCCACTACAATCATGTTATCGACACTTTGTCCTTTTGACAACTCAATACTTTTAAGAATAGAAGATATAACTTTTCTATAAAACTTGATTTTTAACTTAAGAGGATCCTCCTATTGCATGAATCACCAAAGCACTTCTCCATTTCATTCAAGGCATTCTAATTCAAAGTCCAATGTATTCAGCATCAAGTCCTCTTACCCTGTTATTATTAGAACCTAAATCTATCCCAATCAGTCTTTAGATCTATTTTAACTATTTCTTTAATGAATACTTAATCCTCATTTTGCCTCGTAAGTCCCTCCATGACTGAAGAGGTACAAACAGGGACTTGAAGAAAAACCTTGATGTAATTGTACGTTGATATAAATATTTCTACTCCCGTTACATCTCATATTCGTGGTTGCTCTACATTACACATCCTTTAAAATATCTATATATCTAATAAAATTCATTTTCTTTCAAGCACCCCATAACACTTCCTTGGAAACCTATCATAGGTTTTTTTCTAAATTAATAAAAATTATTAGCATATCTTCACGAAACATTTTCTTTGTTATCTTATTTTAAGTTTTGTTTCTGGAGCATATGGGTTAATAACGTTTCTTAAATGAAGTGTAACTATTATAATCATATGACACCCCGATTAAAAATAATCCAGAACTTACAGTCATAATAGAATCAACAGATTTCTCTAATAATTCTAAGTTTGAGGTAATCGTATAATAAAGATAATGATTCTCAGCTGAGCCACTGGATTGCACTCTCAAATCAACACAAGCAACTAAATTAACAGAAACCTATCCACGAAATTCACGAACATTTAACACATACCCATTATTTGACGGGCTGGTTACTCCAAATCCTGGGATCAAATCATCAAATCCAGACTCATTTTCCTCTTTTTTTCCCTTCAAACCACTTAATTTCGTCCCGAAATTCCCAAACAAATCATCAACAGGATTACTTCCTTCTGGTGTTGAGCCCAACAAGTCATCATGCCCATTGGAACCGAAAGAATTATTATAATTTGAAGAATTACTCGAACTCTTAAACACAGAATCCAAGTCAATGCCCCCTGATTGATTCGTACTTGAAAAGTGCCCGCCGAAAATATCATCATCATCAAAATAATTGTGGGATTTTCGATTGCGGATATTAGCATTTGATTTGAAAATCCCATCAAGATCATCAACAATGAAAGCGGAGGAGTCATTTGGTGTCGTTGAATTGATGCCTATGCTTTGCGGGAATCCATTGTTGCTGTTGCTGCTGAAATTCGGTTTCGACTTCAATTTGGCCATGGGAGCTGATTTCCCTAGAGCTTTGAACCCAATACTTTCTACCAAAACTCCAAATTCATCCATTCTTCAACTGGGTTTTTAATAATAGTATGAAAACAACCTATGAAAAGAAGAAATGCTTGAAATGAAACGGACAGAAAAGTGTAAACTCCCTTGAAATTGTATGTATGTGTAGTTTTGGTGGAGAAGAGATATGAGCGGCAAAAACAAAGATATATTAACGAATTAATGGATGAAAATAGAGATTATATGAATGAATTAACGAATAGGTAAATGGGTTTTACTCGTTTTGGAGAGTATTTCTGGGACTCCTAAATTCTCTCTGATCTACGTGTGTCGGTAGAGCAATGCGTGGAAGATTCCTGGAGGAGAGAGAGAGAGAGAGAGAGAGAGAGTGGTCAACTATTTGGGTGAAGGTCGAGGGATGAGGCCGGTCGTGGTGGTCTGGCTAGTTCAAGCTGGCGGGGGCAGTGTTGAGGTGGGGTGGGCCCCAGAGTTATGCTTCACTCGGCTTCAAACTTCACACGTGCATTTAGAGAGATTCCGGTCCGGTCTTCGAACTTCACACGTGCATTTAGAGAGATTCCGGTCATCACCGGATCTGGCTCGATCTAATTCGGGCAAGTTCATGAATTGGCCTATCATAAGAATTGGATCCCGTCAATTAGTCGTCTCTATAGGTTTATTTACAGTGATTTTTAGGAAAAATATATGTTTAAAAAATAGATAAAATTTTAAATTTATCTATATAATATTTTATTGTGTAAATATATGATTAAAAATGAAAATATAAAAAAATAAAATTTTAAATAATCATCGACAAATAGGGGAGTAATAGAAGTTTTACTTTTGACTTTTAAATTGATAGTTATCGTCACGAAGAAATTCTTTATTCACAAGTTTGAATGATTTGAGATTTCGGGTGCCGGAGAACAAAGTTTTGGAACCCATCTTCGTTAGACCCCATGTAAAATTTACCCTTTATTTTTCTTTTTGTCCTTTTACTTTATTTGTTTTAAATTATACTAAGGGTGCATTTGATTGTCAATATTTTTCATGAAAAATGTGTTTTTTTTTTCCACCTAATTTCCTATTGTTTAATTGGCAATTTTTTTCAAGAAAAATATTTTCATACTTTTGGTCAAGTAGTCATATTTTCCTTGAAAATAAGAAAAATATTTTCTTTAAAAAAATGTGATTTTTATTTTTCAGGTAATTCACTCATCTACCTATCAATAAAAAAAAATAGACAAGTATAATATTTTTTAGGTTGAAAACCAAATCAATCAAACGCATTTAACTAATAATTTCTATACAAATAAATTTTAGACAATTCATTTTCTTTCCATGCAAATTTTATGCTCGCAATTAAACGCACCATAAGAGTAATATGGTCATTTTACTCGGTATCTGACATTTTAACGATAACATTGACGATTTTCAAAACAAACAAATCTCGAGCGCAAACGCCTAAAAGGTATGAAATCTCGAGTTTAAAAATTGAAGATTCGAAACCCTATCATTACACCTTCAAAAATTCGAGACCCGAAGTGTACCTTATCCAATTTTTAAAGATGAATCGAATTGCGATGGTCGGCATGAAGGAAAACATAATTTAAAAAGGAAAAATTGAATAACAATCATAGTAAGAAAAAAACAATTTATAACTTTGTTGCCTAGTAACTTTTTTGTATAAATGCCATTTATTATTATTTTTAAAATTTTTTAACTTGACTTAAAAAATGCGATAGTAATAATTAATAGGATATAATTTGATTCTAGTTCAAAAGGAAGAGGTACCAAATGCAACATGTTTTTTTACATTTTGCACACGTGTTTTGTTAATTTACACATCCCATTTTATTTCAAGGTAGGTAACATAAACACCTTTTAGTTAAAAATTAAAAAATTGCATTATAAATAACTTATCAGACCAAATTTTCCTTAATTGGAAATATCGAATTACACCATATATGTTTATCTAATACTTTATGCATCATTTGTCTAACTATTTGATTATGTTTTACATTTTATACTAGAAACTTGGGGTGTTTTCTTAAATTTTGCCCTTTGTCGGGCGATAAAAATCAAAATTTTAGCAAATTTTGATAAAAAATAAAAAATTGATGAAAATTGTAGTTGAAATGTTATGAATCCCATGAAATATATAATTGAAATTATTTTTTGACTTTGACTTAAATTAAAAAAAAAAATGATTTTAATGCCCACCAAGCAAAGACTCTTTCGTTTCTTTAAAAGATGGTCTTCTATAGTCTGAGGTTTAAAAAGTTTATATCATCATCTCCTTTACAACTTGAAAAAATAAAATATAAATTGTAATAAAATAAATGTGTTAAAAAATATAGCAAAATCTTCATTTCAAATTATTTTCGACAATATTAAATGGTTACTTATCATCATCTAATAAATAATTTATGTTTAATGATAAGTTTTAAAAAATGAAGTTACATAATATATTATTTTTCTAGCTTAAAATGGATTTCATATTTACTTTTAGTTGAGGTTATAGCTTTATAACATTTTGTAACTTAACAAATTTTCAAGAATTCATACATTACTTTTTTTATATATATATATATATATCCTTTTTTGTCTTTTGATGTTCTTTCTTGTTTATGAGAAAAGTTTAAGAAGAAAGACAAATACTATTATTGTTGGTATACACAATTTTATAATAAATGAAAATAATAATAATAATTGATAAGGATGTTTTTACACGTTCATTTAAGTTCACAAACATGGATAATTATTGATAAATGTGCAGAATATAGCTTAATTCGATGTAATATGTGTTTGCAAGATATCAACGATAAAAGTGATGGAAATTAGGAAAAACAAGCAAAAATGGCTTAAATGAATCAAAAGCAAAGTATGAGGACTCAAGTGCAAATATTGAAAAGTTGTATCAAACCTCACAATGAAGATTTGAGCATGTTAGGAATCAATTAGATGAAAGACAATATCGAACGGATGAAATATCGTCAAAGTATGATCACACATCAATTTTCAATCGAAAAGTTATGCACCGATTTTTAGTCTCATAATAAGACCCATTTTTAACATGGTAAACGATAGAATTGGAAGATGATGTCTGAATCAACATTGTAGCCCTTGAGTTATATTTTCAATTCAACTTGAATCACTACAATCGGACATCGGGAGTAAAAGATATGACCAAAATACTAAACGCTGTCCAGCGGATAAAGTGATAACACTATGTGGTCGCATAGTGTTAATTCCTTGCGACCGCATAGACCACTACAGAGATCTTTTAGGCTAAATTTGTTTGTTCTATGCGACCACATGACTTTGTACTATGCGGTCGCATAGAAGACCTCCGACATAAAAATTCTAGTTTCCTTATTTCATTCCAACTATTATGGAAACCAATCTTTTGGAAACTATATAAACTCTTAAGCCGTCATAAAACCTTAGGCAAACTTGGGAGGAGACTTTTGATGCATTCTTTGAGAGAAAAACACTTTGGAAAGATAACAAGAAGGCAAGAACAAGGATTTTCATTGCAAACTTCAAGATTTCAAGATTTAATTCAAGAATTATGTGATATCTTCTCTTAAATATTTTTATTGTTATTTTATTTTATCCATATTAGGCTTGACTTTTTATGTACTAGGTGAACGATGAACCTCTCATTGTGATCTTTCAATTCTCTATTTTACAATTTGATGTCCAAACACGAATGATTTATATACACTTTCTTGCCTCCATAATTAAATGCATGTGATTATGTGAGTTTGGGTGGTCTATTTTATGCATTCGAAAGAAGGAAAATAGACTTAACAAGGTATAAATCATGGTAATGTCTCTAGACTTTTCATGTACTAGGAGAATGATGAACCTTGCGTTGTGACCTTTTAATTCATTATTTTGCAATTTGATATTTAAACACGTTTGATGGATGTTGAATGATTTATATACACTTTCTTGCCTCCATAATTAAATACATGTGATTATGCGAGTTTATGTGGTCTATTTTATGCATTTGAAAGAAGAAAAATAGACTCAACAATGTATAAATCATCGTAAGGTCCGATAGAAATATACCGCTATGTTTTACGTGAATCTCTAAGTGTTTACAAAACGTCATGCATTCTTACATATTGCATTTGTCATAGAAATATAGTCAAATGGTATGTTAGAATAGGTTCAATTCTACTCGAAAGATATTATTAGATAAGTTAGAAACATTGATTCGTCAATCATTCATCGTGTTATCAAATTGTGAAATATGGGTTAAAATGGAACTTTGTTTGGTGATTCGGGATCCTAGTGCGCTTTTCATTCATTAATTTCATCAAACTTTTGCATTAGGCATATTTTTACTTTCATTTCGTAATTTTAGTTTAATTTGCACGTTAATCACAACTTAGTTATAAAATTTACGTCAAAGATCATCTTGGATTTTATAGATTCGGTTAAGGTTTCGATAATAGAAATCAAGTTAGACCAATTCTCGTGGGAACGATGCTCGAAATTCTATGATTTTCACTTTATTACTTGTCAATGAACCATGCACTTACGGTGATTTAAACCCGAAACATATTTTTGTGAACAATAATAAAGTTAACAGTACAGTTAAAATACTTGAATTGATAGGAAAAAAGAATTTATAAAAAGATAGATGTAAGAAAAAGAAAACTAGGTTTTGTTTCGCGCGATTGAGTTGGTCCTCGCTAACAATTAAAGGAATGTTCAGACGATTGTGTAAGAAACAAACCTCTTGAGATAAAGTCCCAAAAAGTGGTGCTTTTAATTATGAAGATGTACAATAAGTGAGAAACGAAATGCCTCCAAGGGGCGTAAGCACACAGAACAAGGAAAGTAAGATGCGATGAAAGTAAAGATAATGAAAATTACATATTCTCTGTTTGAGAGTGTTTGATTTCGGATCTTTTCTTCTTTGTCTTCTCTTCTCTTTTATACTTCTACAGTTGTTGTTGTGGAATTGTCTGAAACTGCTTGTCTTCTTGTCACTTCCTACATCTTCTATCATGGCTGATTTGTCAAAGAACTGCCGCTTTAACTGCTTACATTACCTCAGTTGTTTAACCGTCTGCCACTGAGATTTTGGATTATGGAAAGTGATAAGATTGCCCATTAACTGCCTTAATAACCGTTGCTTGAAATAACAATGTGTTCAAATTGTGGGTGTTCCGTAAGCTTGGCCGACAATAACGCTGTCGCCCTGAGTATTAATAAAGTGATGTATTCACCCAGACCTTGGGCGTTTTGTAGACTTGGGCGATGATGGGCCTCCATCATACAACTCTATCTTAGGCCTTTCACATGATTCTCCTTAGGCCTATTCTTTCAAATCTCTTATTTGGGACTTCACTTCTTGGACCATTTTATTGGGCCACACTTTTATGCGTCAACAATTACCCCACAATATGGCGAAATTAATATTGATTATTAATCTTATGCCATAATCATTCTTTGTATCTTACCGCAATTCTTAAACTCCTAAGAAAGGAGAAGAATCTTAGTCATAATTGTTTATTTGGCGGTGTCCTTATACATTCCAATAAGCGGAATATAACGTCATTCTTATAAATCCAGGACACACCACTTCTTTGCACTACTACACCCACATCCCGTATTGTTGTGTCTTTGTGAGATTACTGCTCATCTTCTCGCTTCTTCCCTTAAGCACTTGCACTCTAATATCTTTGAGAGACTTGTGATAAATGGTAACACTAGGGATTTCTTTTAACTTCGAAGATTATCAAGAACTTATTACCAAACCCTACATATCTCCATTTTCTTGTCATCAGCAAACTTTGAACAAAATGAGTTTTATCTAGGTCTCTCATTCAATGATGCTGATTCTGTGGGGCGAGCTGTGGTGGGCCAGTTGTTTCCTTGCACTCAGGACCCTCCATTTCTGAATCCTTTTCCATTAAACCCAATCCGGGAGAAAGGTATTCGTACTTGGCCCAAATCTGATGTTATTTTTCACTTTTGGCATGCACGTATGATAAAGGATGGCCCCACCAATATTTGATCATGCTTGAATTTCTGATTTATTAGAAATCGCGCTTCGTCCTCCAACTTTTGATTCCGTGCTTTTTCCAATCGCTCTGAATTTCTGGTCTTCTGAATATAATACTTTCATTTTCTCTCTTGGCCCAATGTCCATTACTTTAAGATACGTTGGGACTTTAATTAACCTTCCACTTTTGGGCGATACCATCTCTCCCAACATCATGGTCACTGGTGCTGCCTCAAAGTTTGACAAAAAAACTTACTGACTCTTATTTTGGCATGCAAGAAATTTACAAAAATACTACCACTGAACCTACTCATGTTGAGTGTGTAACCTTCATTCATGTTTGGCTATGTAAATATGTCTTTTGTGTGCCCAGCATGAAACATTCTATGTCTTACTTACCCATAGTACACGAGTTAGCACGTGGTAGGTCTTTGAATCTTTATTCGCTTTTCCTAGTCGCCTTTTATATCGGCATGTCTTCTCTTCAATCTCAGCAGCGAAATGGTGCATCTCCTACTGGTAGTGGGCTCCTTTGGCTTGCCCAATTGTGGTTGAGAGCATATTTTTCGTAGCTTGGTGTCCTCCAAACTCCTCCAAGACCAGTTAGCTGTTATGGGCTGTTTGTCAATCAATTGGGCCCCGTGAGAATGTCCGGTAGGGAGGTTTTCACATTATTTTATACCTTAGATTCCATTCCTTATTTCTTTCCTTTCTCTATTCATCAAATTTTTATTTATGTACAACCTCCCTCCACCATGATCAATGCTGACACTATTATGTCTGTTTGGGTTTAGTTTCTGTTGGGAGAGAATTCTTCCATGATATCTTGACTGGCACTAATGCTAAGGCTGGAGTTGAGCTCCCCATTTCTTTGCTCACCATTTGGGTTTCGGCCAGACTGGCATGCTCCTTTATGTTTCTCCAAGAATTTGAATGACCGTTTTCATATCATTACCAAAGTGGAGGCAGAGGCTATTGATACTCATAATGCTATTTTGACCCAAAGTTTTTCCATGGCTCCTTTTAATCCTATTTATGCCACTCATCCTCTATTTGCTCAACTTTGGTCGGCTGTGAGGCACAGGTTGTTCATTACCGATGTTAACCATGCCTTTCATTTGCTGGAGAGTCCTTATTCCTCCCATGTTCCTCCTATTCTGGCCATTCCTCCATCTTCCAAGAATCCTATTTCTCCTCCAAAGTCTTCCCATGTTCGTATTAAACGTGCTGCAACCAAATCCACCTTATCTGGTTCTTCCTCTATTCCAACCGACACCACTAAGGATATCTCCAACCGTAAAAGGTCGGCTTCTACTTTGCCAAATTCGCTAGATGATGATGATAATGATAATGATAATGGCATTCCCCTTGTAGCCAAAATAAAAGTATTTGACTTTGTTTCTTCAAATAAAGCTTATTTACTCATAAAAATCCTTCGTAGGCTAACATGTTGCCTGGACTTTTTCAAAAAGGCGTTGTTTCTTCTTTGAAGGTCCTGCCTTTACCTAATCCTGCTCCTCCATGTTCTACTCAGGTTTCTTCGTCCAAGTCGTTTGGAAAAGGGACTTTAAATTCCAATCAAGTTGGAGAACATCAACTTCCCCGGCATCCAACCCCCTACAGGTTGAGCCAGAAAGTGGTATAGCATATAAAGTCTTTTTCTTTGGTCCATATTGTTGAATCATAACTAATCATAGCTTGATTCCTACAGAAAGTCCTGCAGATTTGCCCGTCGTGGGACAAACTACTAGTTCAAATAAAGGGAAGTCTCCTTAAGTGGTTGGAGCGCCTGATGATGTACCCCAAGTAACTCAAGTTGTCGATGTGGTATCCTTTGATTCACTTTTCATCTTCACTTTGTGCACTGTAATGGAAGTGCTAAATGTTTGCCTTTTCTGGGCAGGAAGCTGACTCTATTTTAAGCTCTATTCAAGACATGCTTACTTCTTGGGAGCAGGTGAAGACAATTTCTGCTTCTGACTCTTCTTCTGTTGGCCATCCTTCTGCTTCATGTTCCTCAGAAGAAAATATGAACGTCCTCAAGAAATCGTTGCTTGAATATGTTGCTTTCATGGACATGGATGTCCACCAAGCTGGCGCTTCTGGTCAAAAGACCACATTTGAGCAAGGGTGCAAAAATGGCTCAAGCACTTGAACTTCCTTCGCTCAGTATTTCGCCTGACTTCAAGCTGTCATTGAAGCTTATCCACTCAGAAATCAATTCCTTCATAGCCAAAAACATTGAGTTGAAAGCCCAACAAACTCAGTATCTTCGTGCCTCTAATGAAAAGGCGTCTCTGTTCAAAGAGCTCGAGAAAGCCAAAGACCATTTAAACAAGCTTTCTTCTAAAGTTATGTTTGAAGACTCCTTGATGATGAAATTGGTCGCAGAGATGAAGGAATTTCAAGCCAAAATGGATGACTACAGAGCTAGGCTGGCTGCAAAAAAAGCGTTTTGTTGCTCAAGAGATTGAGAAACACAAACCTTTGCTTGAGCATTATACCAAGATGAAGGTTGATGAGGATTATGTGGTTGCGCTATCCAATGCCTCCAATACATAGGGCGATGAGTGGGGGAAGCTTAGAGAGTGAATGCGCTCTATGTGGGGAGAGTTGTAATTCAGGACACTTGATTTTGATATTTTTTTGTAGGATGATGTCATCCTAAAATGTACCCTTGTAATTTATGATTGGCAGCATTAAATTTTTTTTTCACTTGCATGCCATGTTTTTGCATGAATTTTGTAACAACACAATCAACGCATTTTGTAGTCGTTAATATTCCCCACATTGTTAATATTCCTACCTTTTAATTACTAACCTCGTACTCGTGCATTTCTTTTAGTGTAGCTTCCTGTAGAGAAAAACTCTTGGCCTTCTGGCATCCCTCCGGTATTTGGGTTTTCAATTTCGGTTTTTGCACATTTGGCCATTCACATTCTATCCCTTCGTATTCAACTTTCTATAAAGCTGTGTGATTGTTACATCTTCATCATCTTTGTCCTTATTTTCCAGCAAATCTCTCCCTTGTTACCTTTTGCAGTTTTTCTTGATGGATTTTCTATGTCCAGGGGATCCATTGTTTCCTTTCCTAATGGAAATAATTCCTTCGTATTCCTGATTCACCATCTATTCATGAGGTATCCTTTGGTATGGGAGGTATATGAAATGTTCTTTGGGCAATGAATGTCTTCTCAGTACCCATTCCATTTGGGATCTCCAGTGAGGGATCTTGATATGGAACCAATGGCCTGCTGATGGCATTTCTTAGCCTCAATTGCTTGATGAGAGTGCTTCTCAACCTCTCTGCTTATTGAGAGTGCTTCTCCCTGCAGCAAAGGTCTTCTCCGCTTCTCACTGCAGCGATGCATTTAAAAAGGCGAAGGAGGCTAATCCACTTCTTTTCATTGTAGTTAATCGGAAAAGAATGACAGCCTGCTTTAAATAATGGCTTATGTAATATTTTGCTTATTTTTGTCTCTTTGGATTTGTAAGAAACATTTAGTAATAAAGAATTCTGTTTGAACGTATTTCGCTCTCATTTCATTTTGGACTTGATCATTCGATATACTTGTGATTTGTTGACATGGTGTGTGCCTATTTTTGTTCGCTTTCCCAAATGGAAGGAACATATTTTTTAAGATAATTACCATTAATAAATCTTATATGCCTAGTCCCGTATGAATCTTAGGCAATATGCTTCTTACTCTATATAATCCTTCCCAGTTGGGCGACCACTTGTCATACTTTGGATCTTTACTATCCAAAGGAAGTATTGTTTTCCACACCAAATCATTCAGGCTAAAAGATTTAGCTATGACTTTTTTGTTATAACACCTAGCCATTTTTCGCTTCTGAACTTGCAGTCTATCTAGGATGTCCAATCTTAATTCGTCCAGTTCTAATAGACTTTGAATTAGTGATTTTGCATAATCACTATCACATAAATTACTTTACAGACCTACCCTGATTGATTGCACATTAATTTCCATAGGTACTACCGCTTCTTGTCCATTAGTAAGCTGAAATGGGGTTACTGGTACTTGAGCGTGGCGATGTCCTGTAAGCCCACAAAGCCTTGTTTAAGTATTCGTACCAATTTCTGGCATTTTCGTCTATCATCTTCCTTATAATGTTTTTCAAAATCTTATTTGAGGACTCTGCTTGTCCTTTGGATTGAGCGTAATAAGGGGTGGAGTTTACTAGCTTAACTCCAAACTCACTCAAGAACTCTTTCACCTGATCTTCGTTTAGTAAAGTTCCGTGATCCATCATCAAAGTTTGTGGTATCCCAAACCTATATATAATGTGGTCATGAATGAACTCTATAATACTCTTTTGGGAAATTTCTTTTAGTGGTATTGCTTCCACCCATTTAGTGAAGAAATCCGTTGCAACCATTATGAATATATGTTGTTTGGACGATGGGGGGTAAATTTTCCCTAACAAATCTATTGTCCAACCTTTGAATGCCCAAAGCTTAATGATAGGTGTCATATCTCTTGTTGGCGCTCTTTGTATTGTGTCATGCTTTTAGCATGCTAGACACCTTCTTGCATACTGGACACAAGATTCCCCCATCTTAGGCCAAAAAAATCTGTTCCTAATAATTAACTATCTCATTCCTTGGCCAGCCTGATAGGCTTCACCTATCCCTCATGCATAGGGGTGGGCAAAAACCTGCACAACCCACTCAACCCGCCCAACCCGACCCGAACCAACTTGTTTGGGTCAATTTTTTTTATTTTTTTGGTTGGGTTCGGGTTTTGGGTGATGAAAGTGGGTCAAGTTGCGGGTTGAACCAAAAAACCCGCCCAAACCCGACCC
>CAIGRO010239536.1:0-20607 GCA_903798355.1 Fraxinus baroniana | reverse complement strand
GCATTCAAATATTCATTTTACATTTGAACTTTTAATTGCATTTAGTTAGTTGGTAAAATTTAGTTAAATTGCATATATAATTTTCGTTTAGTTACAAATCTTTATAATCATCTCAAATTTTATAAATTCGGTTAAGGTTTTGATAATTAGAATCAAATTAAATCAGTTCATGTGGGAATGATATCCGTAATTCTCAATTCCACTTTATTACTTGTTACGAACACTTGCGGTGATTTAAAACGAACAAATATTTTCATGAATAGTCTGCAACGGCGTGTGTATAGAGAGAGAAGCAAGAGATATAGAGAGAGAAAGGAGAAAGGAAAGTAATTAGGCTTTGGGATGAAATTTGTTGGGGTGGATGGAGGTAGGCAGATATATAGATTAATTTAATTTTATATTATTATTATTATTATTATTATTATTATTATTATTATTATCATCTGATTTGTATATAACCAAATTTTAAATCTGATTTTGAAATGAAAACTTAAAAATTCTAGTTCCATGGAATTTTCATATATTTTATTGTGTGAATGTGTTGCCGAAAATGAATATATAAAAAAAAATTAAAAATAACAGTAGTCAAACATGGGCTTAATTAAATGTTAGAAGAGCATTGTCATTTTAAACTTGGTCAAATTACGGTCAAGATTTCCCTATACTGCAAATTTTCATGTATTTAATTTAAGATCTGATTACATGTACATCAAATATTATATAATAGGTTACAAACTATCACATGGCACCCTACCATTTGTCAGTCTAAAATACAATCAATTTTTTTACTCAATATTTTTCATTCACATCATATTATGTGATCACTTACGTACAATTTTGATATACAAGTAGCACAATTCTTTAATTTATGCTCAAGGCAGGCACCATAATTTTAAATTAAAAATTGAATTTCATTTCCTCGTCATCTCATCATGCAGGAAAAAAAAAAAGGTGAAATAACCACTGACATAATGCTGGTCCCGTTCAACAGATTTTCTATATCATGGTGATGAATATTTTATTCTTAATGTTAACTCTATCTATAATTTCCTATATTATATGCAGCTAATGGTTGATTTTAACAGCTAAAACGAGTTAACCATGTATCCTTTCGCTTTCAGTTTAGTATATTCGCATTATTGGCTTGAATTCGTCAGTATGTGTGCATGTGTATATATATATATATATATATATATATATATATTCGTCTGTGTATGTGAATCACATCCAGTGTAATATTCCAACTTTACATACGCAGAAAAATATGTTGAAACAATTAGCAGTTGGTCGCGACCTCCTCCTACGCGTCTTGATCGTGCTCTTCCTCTTACCTTATGGTTCTTTGTCCTACTCGAGTCAATTAATCCACAATATTCATCGACACAAGCTTCCTTTCCGGCGTGTCCTCCTTGGCCATGACACGGAGAAGTATGCAGTCATATTCGATGCTGGAAGTACAGGGAGCAGAGTCCATGTATTCCGCTTTGACGAAAACCTAAATCTCCTTCCTATTGGTGATGATTTCGAGCTCTTTGCATCGGTAACTTGTTACTTATTTTTTGTTCAATCTAACTTCTGCCGATTTTATCTCTTTTGGGTATGTACAACAAATATTCATTAGGCGTTAAATTTTACATTCATAAAAAATAATATAAATAATCAATATATAAGAGTTTGAATCACTCAGTTTTTATTTGATCACTGTACTAAGTATTACCTTTCACTTGTTCATTGTGGTATATCAGTGGCGTTTAGCCAACTTTGCTAAGTGCCAGTGTGGGATAATTTAAAAAGTTGAAGTCCCAAGTTGATAATTATTTTTATCTACACATTTTACGGGATTTATGATTTTCATCAATTTTTCAACTTTTGACAAAATTTTAAAAATTTTTTTTTATCAAAATCTTTGTCAAAAAATAAACAATAACCAAAAGTTGATGATAAAAGAAAAAGTAACACTATAAAGAAAGCTCGTCTTAACTAAAATTATTACACATTTACTTGTTCATAGTAATATACGAGTGGCGTTTAGCCAACTTTACCAAGTGTTTGTGCTGGAGTAGAGAATTCACTTATATGATCAATAGCAAAAAAGTATAAAAGGATCTAGTCAGACTCTCAACCTATCTTAAAATATGCGAGTCTCTCTTTATAAACTATATCATGTGAAGTATATGTAGAAATCCAATTTTAATATTTTGAATGAAGTAAAATACAAGAATCCTGATCAAAATCGAATTCTGGCCACTGGACAACCGACAACCCCGCAAGCCCTGGCTCCCTGGTCCAATCTTCAGCTTTGGGCGCCTGAGCGCCATCTCCTTGGTCCAAAAGCTCTAAATTCCTTTTTTTTATCCAATTAAAGATGAAATTTGATCCATCTTCAAATCGGACTTCCAAATCAAAATTATGTATGCCCTCTTTATCAATCAAACAACCCAAATCCAATCCAAATAGGAATTTGGGTCGTATTCTAACAATACATTTTACTTGTTCATTGTAATATATCAATGGCATTTAGTGAACTTTACTAAGTGCTTGCGTGGGATAACGTAAAAAGTTGAAGTCCCGAGTCGATAATTATTTTTATACACATTTTACAGAATTTATAATTTTTCTCAATTTCTCAATCCCATATTTTATCGACTTTTAACAAAATCTGCTTAATTTTTTTTATCATAATCTCTGTCAAACAATGCTAAAAGAAAAATTATTAAACTATAAAAAGTAATACTTTAAAGAAAGTTTGTCTTATCTAAAATTATTATGAACTTCAATCATTTCCTTGTATAATTCACTTGAGCACAAGAGATAAACGAATATTCGAATAATTTTACTTGTTTTCATACTGTGTTGCAGACAAATCCTGGTCTGAGTTCATATGCAGCCGATCCTAAGGCAGCTGCCAACTCTCTAAAACCCCTCCTCGAGAAAGCCGAGGATGTCGTTCCAACAGAGTTGCGTCACGACACACCGGCTCGACTTGGGGTAGATAAATATATAACTCGAGTTCTTTAACTCCATTAAATTTATATTAACGCTCAAGATAATCTTGAGTTGAATATGCATACAGGCAACTGCAGGTCTGAGGTTATTAGAAGGAGATGAAGCTGACAAAATTTTGGAAGCGGTAAACTGAGCCTGTTGTATTTTTGCTTACAGCACCAAAATAATTGTCCTGATTTTCTTCCAATGATTAAGGTTTCGATATTTTTCTTCTAAAAGGTGAGAAATTTGTTGAAGAATGAAAGCACCCTGAAATACAAGGATGACTGGGTCTCTATTCTTGATGGAACACAGGAAGGAACTTATATGTGGGTAAGTTTATATTATCCATGAGCATTTGTCTTCAAGAACATGAACTAGTGATGCTTCTAGAGAAGATAATTCATTTAGGATTAGTTTCGTTAACCACGCATTTCGTAGGATTCACAATTTTTATTCACTTATTTATATCTTATCTTTACCTACTTATAACTTTAACAACTAAAAAGAAAATCCAAAACGTTATTACCTTTATTTTTTTGACATTTTCATTCTTATTTCCACATTTCATTACGTAAAATGTCATTTTCATCCATTTTCTCAATTAAAAATTGCGAAATGACGAATATACTATTCACTTTCAAAAAATAAAAATAAAAAGAAAAAAACTAATTGCAATCATAATTCCAAATTTTTAAAAAAAAGAACAAATGAGTCTTAAATAAAGTATTCAAATGGTAATTAACACATAATGTCCATACCTTTCACTATTATTATGAAAAAGTTCATACCTTTCTTTTTTACATTTTCACCATTGATTACATATTTTATTGCATAATTATCATTTCTATCCATTTTCATCAAATTTTTCAATAAAAAGTTGTGAAATGATGAATATACCCTTATATTTAAATGAAAATGACATTTTGCGCAATAAAATGTAGAAATAAGGGTGAAAATACAAAAAAAAAAACGAAAGGTAAGGGTGTTTTTCATAATAACAGTAAAAGTTGGGGACGTTATGTGCTAATTACCCTTAAAATATTCAGAAACTTTCACTAAAAAAGTTAATTATGGGATTTGAGTTAAAAGTAACTTAATTGTGAGCTTTAGCCCCTGTTTGAAACCCATNTTGTGAGCTTTAGCCCCTGTTTGAAACCCATTTTGGGTTAAAAAAAAAAAAAAATTAGAATAGTGATTGATGTAAAAATGTGTGGTGAAAAAGTGATGAAAAGTTTTTGATTTGTGTGTAATATTATTTTATTAGGAGAATATGTGGATGAAATAAAAAATGAGAATGAGAAAGAGAAAGAGAAAGAGAAAGAGAAAGAGAAATGAATGGGTGCCAAACGGGGCTTAATTATTTTATAACAAAAAGAATTAACAGGCTATATCTTAACATAACCTAATTCTATAAATTATTTTATGTACTACTTTTTTCATAAATAACGTTTCAATATATCGTGTCGTATCACATTTCTTTTTCATTTCCGTGTTTCCGTGCAACTTATATTTGGTCATATAGAATTATTCAATTCTGATCGTTATTTGCCTGGTGGATATGCAGGTAACCTTAAACTATGTATTAGATACTCTGGGAAAAAACTATTCTGAAACAATTTGTACAATTGATCTTGGAGGGGGATCCGTACAAATGGCATATACTATCCCAGATGAAAATGCCGAAAAGGCTCCGAAGACATCGACAAATGAAACATACGTAGAGCAAAAGACTTTCAAGGGAACAAATTACAACCTCTATGTTCACAGGTTTACTTGAAAAATTTCTTTTGAAAATGTGCAGCGTGCTTTTGTTGGATTTCTAAAGTTGCATTTTGTAATGTGTTTACAGTTACCTGGACTATGGCGGAAAGGCCGGTCGAGCTGAGATTTTTAAGACCTCTAGAAACTCTACAAATCCATGCATTTTGGAGGGTTATGATGGTATTTCTCCATGCCTGATCTGTTAATCACTTCTTTTTATGACTTGTATCGAAGAATATGACGTAAAATGTTGTCCTTTTAAGGTACATATACGTATGGAGGAGTTGTTTATAAAGCATCAGCTCCTCCAACTGGCTCAAATATGAAGAGATGTAGGGTATTGGCTAGGAAGGCTCTTAAAGTTAAAGCACCCTGCAAATATGAGAAATGCACATTCAATGGAATTTGGAATGGTGGAGGTGGAGATGGCCAGAAGACTATGTATATTTCTTCATCTTTTTACTGGACAGCACGGGAGGTAGAAATTACTTTGGTAAAATTATATTAATTTTTAATCCATTGCTAATTATGCAATTCTTTCTCCATGGATTCAAGGCTGGAATTCTAGAATCTGATGCAGTTGGTGGCATAATTCGTCCACAAGATTACAAGGAAGCTGCTAAGCTCGTATGCGCAACTAAATTTGAAGACATTAAATCCAAATTTCCTAACACGGAAGATGACGATATACCATATTTATGCATGGACCTCGTATACCAATATACATTACTTGTAGATGGATTTGGTAAGTGACATTTTCAATATAAATTTTTCATGTGGAGGAAGTTTCGATTAATCATGTTTAATTATTGTTTATTTGACAGATGTGCCTCCACAAAAAATGGTAACGGTGGTTAATAAAGTGAATTACAAGAATTCTGAACTTGATGCTGCGTGGCCATTGGGATGTGCAATCGATGTTATGTCGTCATTAGACACGAAGAGATCAATTTTCGATGAATGAGTTCTTATTCCTATTAAGAGTACTGCAAGAAGAATTGTGTCTTGTGACAATAATGACTTTAAATTTCTATGGGTACCTGTTTCACTCCTGTATTGTATTCCAGGAGGGTCTTAAACTCTTATCAATTTGCCACTTTTGTGCTGTTGTTAAGGTTGGACATGCAAAATTTCCTTGTTTATTGTATTATGCTCTGGTCTGCATTCTGGAAACATGACATTTGCCAACACACTTGAATATTGAAAAGAAGAAAATTAGGACAAAATAAAAAATAAACAAAAAAGGTAGATTTACAAATTTGATAAAAAGTTCTCCCTGTTTTAGACTCCTCAGTACCTCGCAGGCATTTGACCTACTAAGTTTGTGCCACTGCCCTGTTGAGTTCATAATGAGAATGGAACAGACTGTTCCAGCTCAATATCGTCTAGAGACGGGAAATTTCATGTCATTCCTTATGGTTTTGTCTAGACCAGTATCAGAATAGACAGCACGAGACCTTAGTTGATGCATATGCCTATAACCTTTTCGTAGCTGATTATACCCTTTGTCTTTCTCCCTTTCCTCATTTCCTTTCAATTTTCCCTCGTTAATTTCTTCATGTTGTACTGCCTTTAGATCGCCCTCTTTTATTTTACACTCTGCGGGAACAATATACACAAAGGAACCAACTGGGATATCATTTAATTCCAAGACAGGCTCCAAGATTCTCACAGCTTTATTCATTGTTGGTCTGGATTTAGGATTATTGCTCAAGCATTGAAAAGCCAGTGCAGCCACTGTCTTGGCGCCTTCTATTGAATATTGACCTTCAAGTCTTGGATCCATTATTCTGTCTAGCTTATGAGGATCCTTCAAAAAAGGCCTTGCCCACTTCACCAGATTCTGCTCTCCAGCAGGACGGCTCTTGTCCATAGCCCGTTTTCCGGTGAGTAATTCTAACAGGACCACTCCAAAGCTGTAAACATCACTTATCGTTGTCAAGTGACCTGGAAGAAACAAGCTTTAGTTTCATCATTTCGTAAAAATCCAGTTAAGGAAAATTCTCCATTGACAATTGTTGGGCTTTGATACCACTTATTGTGTTGAAGCCTCAAGATTTTATTTTAGGCAAAATACATAATTGCGACAAGGAATCGATGTGGTGGGACAATTGGCCTATTCTACGTGAGATTGTCTTCAAACTTCAAAGTAACAACAATTGAGTATCTCACCAGTCATGACATATTCGGGAGCGGCATAGCCTTGGGTGCCCATAACACGCGTTGACACGTGGGTTTCATTTTCTTCCGGGCCATCCTTTGCTAGTCCAAAATCAGAAAGCTTAGCGGTATAGTCCTGGTAAATAAAAACAGAGATTTTGATTCAATAATGATAAAAGAAGGTGATGCATAAATAAATTTGGACGAAGGATATACGAAAATTTACATAGTCTAGCAGTATATTTGAAGTCTTAAAATCCCTATATATCACTGGTTTCTCTTCCCCGTGAAGAAATGCTAGGCCTTTCGCAGCACCAACCACAATTTTTATCCTCGTCAACCATGGCAATGAACTAGTACATCCTGCATTAGTTAATTTATATATAATCTTTACTCTTTCATTACGATGGGATAAGATGTCTTATATATTAACTAAAGATGGTAAACTTACTTCGAAATAATAGATTTTCCAGGTTGCCTCTAGCCATGTATTCGTAAACAAGAAGCCTGTGCTCATCCTCACAACAATACCCAATCAATTTCACAAGATGGGGGTGCCTTAATTGTCCGAGAAGGACGACTTCAGTCTACAAACATAAACAAAAAAATGACTACTATTATATTATGCAATGGAACGAAAATTGTGAAAAGTAAAATAAAATTCAAAAGACTGTTGAGTTCTCACCATCCACTCCCTGTGGCCCTGAGTGCCACCCAAATCAAGTAACTTAACAGCAACAGGCTGAGCCTCCATTCCCGGCCTACATTTATCATCAACGAACCCCTTGTGCACCGGCCCGAATCCACCTTCACCAAGAAAATTACTTGATGAAAATTCATGAGTAATCTGTCTAAGTTCCGCCAGAGTGAAAATGTGAAGATTTGATGCAATGACAGAATTAGAGAGATGATCACTTGAGAGATCACTTATATCAGCAAGTGATAACCTTCGGACAGAATCTTGTTTCGACACTTTACGTCTGAGTTCTTCTGAAGGCAGGCTCTTGGCCTTGAAACAACTGAATAGCAAAGATTTCCAGGAAATCTTAGGAGCCATAATAGTTTATGATAACTTGTGAGAAATTGTCAATGCGACAAATTTTGCAGATGTCGGTCTGTTTATATAAGAAAATAAGATAAGGAGTTGGCGGCCGAGATTTCAGATGATTACAAAAAATCCTATATTTTAAATATAGAAATCTACGAGGTTTGGAGGAACAGTAAGAATGTTGTGTAACGCTGAAGAGTCTTCGAACTTTCTCAAAGTCGTTGGACCGTACCGCAAGACAACAGTGTCAGTGTGCAGACCATGACTTCAAAATGAATAATGGAGTTAATTATTCCAATGGTCACTGAACTCATGTTTATGTCTTCAAATGTTTGCTGAAATTTAAAATGTTAAAGTTTTGGCCATTGAACTTTGGGAAACATTGGACGTTACCCATTGGTATAACTTTTTTTTAAAATCTCTAACATAATTGGTAACGTGGCTCTCTAACGGAATTGGTGATGTGTCTGACGGAATGTACAAGTAGTGCCCATGTCGTTAAATTTTGAGATGGTTGGACTTTGACCACTAAACTTTGGAAAACATATTTGATTGTTTACTAAATTTTGAAAAACGTCTTCTATTCCTCACAATAATTTAGATTTAATTAAAATTCCTTGTTAGAATTTGGATTAAAACTTGAATTTAATTTAATTCTAACTATTGTGTATTTCGTTGTAAATTAAAAAATTTAATTTAATTTTAATAACAAATTTATTGTGTATTTAATTTCAATTAGTAGTCACTTCATTTGCACAACTTTGTAAGCGTTGTCTATTATAATATTTGAATTTTACAATGAAAATATACAATAAGTTTGTTATTAAAATTAAACTAAATCTGAATTTACAACAAAATAAACAATAGTTAGAATTGAATTAAATTAAATTTAAATTTTAACAACGAATTTTAATTAAACCCAAAATTATTGTGATGAATAGAAAACGTTTTTCAAAGTTTAGTGGCCAAAATTCAACCATCTCAAAGTTCAGTGAGTAATAAAAGACATTTTTCAAATTTATTGGTCAAAATTCGACCATCTTAAAGTTTAATGGTATGACGGGACGTTGCATGTATATTCCATCAGTCACGTCACCAATTCCGTTATAGATTTTAAACGGAAGTTATACCAGTGAGTACCGTCCAACATTTTTCAAAGTTGGCCAAATCTCGACATTTTAAAGTTCAATGAGCAATCGAAAACATGTATATAAGTTTAGTGATCATTGGAACAATTAACTCGTAGTCGTAATCAATGTTGTTAAAATCGATCCAACCATTCAATTCGACGGTGGAATCGAGCTGATCATACCATTGAATATAACGAAATCGTTAAACCAACAATGAAACCGACCAGTTTAATCACTAAGGGTCCGTTTGATTGAAGGATGGAAAATGGATGGAAAGAAAATGTTTTACAGGGAAAAGATTTTTCTAGAAAATATTTTAATGAAAATTGTAATTAAGTGTGTTTGATTGGTAGAATTTTTCATCCGGAAAATTTTTAAAAGTTTGGATTTTTTTTTTGGTTCATGTTTGGCTTTATTTTATATGGAAATTGTTTAAAATGATTTTTTTTTTACAGTTGATTATGAAATTTGTTAGCATTACCAAAAAGTAAAAAAAAACAAAAAACAAAAAAAATTGCTTGAAAACTATTTTTTTATTAAAGTTTAGTGTTTGTTTGACATGAAAATCGTCCATTAAAGTGAATTCTTTTCTTTTTTACAATTGGTTATGAAATTTGTTAACATTGTCAAAAGAAAAAAAAAAAATCGGTCGAACCTGAAAAATGTTTTCCACAATTGTGGGAAAACCTTAGGGAAAAAATTTTCTAGGGACAATTTTACCATCAAACATCACTTTTGCATGGAAAAAGAGAATATTTTCCACATTCCATGGAAAGTTTTGCAAATCAAACACACCCTAACCGATAAAGGTTTTCCCATTTTTTTAATAAAATTTAATTTTAAAATTTTAAACTTCATTATTGGGAGGGAAAGGCCCCTTGTACAGGGGCCTGTATACAGGGCACCGAGCTGGCGTCCTGTGATAGGTGGGGCCCCTGTACACCAAGGGGGGCTCTTATTGGGATCACGCTCAAAAGTCAAAGGCCTATCAATAGATGGCTAGATGCGTTCCCTTCAAATTGCAGCAAAGACTTTCTCAGTCCATGTTTGAGCCACATTATTTTTTTCATTCTCATTCTTCTACTAATTTTCAATCACACATTCTTCAGTGAAATAATATTTTTCATCACATCAATAACTTTTCTTTTTTTTTTCAACCACATATTCATCATCACATCACATCAAAAAAATGTATTCTCTCATTTTAATATGCACCAAACACACTCTTATAATTGAAAAGACCTCAATTTCCACATACTGCATACCTATAATATGCACCAAACACACTCTCAATGTGGGATACCTAAATATGTTCAATTGTCCAACAAAAACTATTTTCCAAATGTTTGCCTGTTGACTTTCAATTTTGATTTTGGACCCCAACAAAGTAAATTGTTAATGTTCACGATTCACCTCAAATTTTTTATTTATTAAATTTTTAGATTTAACTTAAATTTACTCTATTATTAGCATAATAATGTTAGACATCATTTTCTATAAGCTCAAAAGATTTCAATTTTCACGTAGCAAATTATTTCAATATATTAATTGTTAGTTCTTGACGTATCGAGACTAATTATATAATAATAATAGAATGTTTGGTGATGATTAAAATTAGATTTTCAGTAGATTGTGATAGAAGTTTCTGAAATGTGTGGTTGAAAAGTTGTAGGACCTATGAAAAATGTTGTTAATATTGATTGTTTGACTTTGATTTAAATTAAAATTTGATTTTAATCCGTACGAAACGAGGCCTAAATCTAATTAAAAAAAATGGATTTGCATTTACTTTGAATTGGGAGTATGAAAACTAAAAAAATAAAAAAAATTACTGTTATAGTATTTTATTACTTGTGAGTGTATTTATTTATTGCACTCGGTTAAACATCTGTTGAATCTTTTGACCTTTGACCCATTATCTTTTTCAGACCGATGTTTGAGTTGATTTTCAAAACATTTATTATAACACATTGGATAAATGTGTGTGAAATATAGTCACAAGTAACATACAGGAACAGTAGACAACAAAGTTTGAAATAATCGTGCATTAAGTAGCAATATCTAGAAACATTACTTGAATATATGCAAAATTGACATGATGATGAATCCAACCAAATACGAGATTACTCGTAACAATGAAATGTCTAGAATTATAACGTGGATTTAAGTCATAAACATCATATTGTGGTAGTTACTAAAAACAAAGATTTTCGCCCCCCGGGCAAATCTCCCAGTGGCAAAGGGGAGGGCGGTTAGGGTTCAGCGCGGTAGTGTGCAGAGTTCGATTCCTCGCAAGGTGGAATTGACTTTGTTGCAAGCGGGAGTTACCATAGGGTTAATAGCCCGGCCTATCATAAGCTCTCCACCCTGGCTCCTGGGAGGCACATCCTGCGATTTACCTCCTNTCTCCCAGTGGCAAAGGGGAGGGCGGTTAGGGTTCAGCGCGGTAGTGTGCAGAGTTCGATTCCTCGCAAGGTGGAATTGACTTTGTTGCAAGCGGAAGTTACCATAGGGTTAATAGCACATGCATATCCATAAACTCTCCACCCTGGCTCCTGGAAGGCACATCCTGCGATTTACCTCCTCTACGATGGTCCAGGGCAGGGTCGGTGGGGAGCCCTCAAGATTAGGGTTCAACCTTTTTTACTAAAAACAAAGATTTTCGAACAGAGTGAAATAATCCCATAAATTAAGAAAAAAAATTTATATCGATGAAAATTAGGAAAAACTGTTAAGATCTATTAAATTAATTGAGATAATTCGAAGAGAGTTATTTAAAAAAAGTGATTATAAAACATATGTTAGTAAATTTGAAAACATTCATAAAATTAAAAAATAATACATATTTAGAAAAAAAAAAAAGGTACATGACCTAATTAATTACCCCTTTTATTTTATTAGTTAATGTTGAACATACGTTGCACGTTATTATAAAATGTTTTATAAGTGCCGTAACAATGATACTTTAATATGCTTGAATATTAATTAATTTATAATTAATATCAGTGAATATATACGTGATAATGAATATTAAACCATTTATTTAATTTTAAATTAAGTAAACTACATATTAATTAGCATACATGAATTTGAATAATGAAATTCTAATTAACTCATAATTAAAATTAATAACACTAAAATGCATAAATTAAGATGAGTATTAATTAAATGAATGTTAATATTAATTAACTGAAAATTAATAATAAGAAATTCATATATTAATGAAAGCATACTAGTGAAATGAATCTATAAAATGTACATGTAAATTAATCGTACCTAAATGATTAAATAAATTTAATATATATCGAAAAAGAAAAGTAAAGTATTATTGAAATAATAGAATTATAGTAGAAATAGAATCGTCCAAAAAATTATTATCACTTGATATGATATTTAATATATTATAGATAGTTGGTACATTAATAGCAAGAAAATAAATAAGTCTTTATTATCTGTTTAATTATATGAAGAAATTAAAATTGAAAATTTACTTATTATTCCACCAAACTTTTGATAAAAGGATGTACAAGGGGAAAAAAAAGTGAAGAAAAATTCTGTCCTAAAGCATTTCAGAACAACTTTGAATCTGCCAATTATCTTCCTTCATCTTATCCTCTTGTCCCTGTAAGAATCGGAAACCTCTTACTAGCCCTTATTTCCGGGAGCAAACACTTATTATTCCACCAAACTTTTGATAAAAGGATGTACAAGGGGAAAAAAAAAGTGAAGAAAAATTCTGTCCTAAAGCATTTCAGAACAACTTTGAATCTGCCAATTATCTTCCTTCATCTTATCCTCTTGTCCCTGTAAGAATCGGAAACCTCTTACTTTTATTTTTTCTTGAAACTGGGTTTTATGAAAAATCCATCAGAGTTAATGAAATATTTGTGTAGAAAATGTCTTGAAAACTCGGAAAAATCAGAACTTAGTTTATTCAAAACTATGTAAAAGCAGCAAAAGTTATTTTGAATATACCTTTGGCCTTTTCAGCCAATTATTTTCTGGTATGCAGTTGCAACACCTGATGCTGCACTATCAGAATGAAAAAGGATTCAAATTCAAGAGTTTCGATCTCGTCTAAGAGCTTAAACTCCAGAACACGTATTTTTAAACTTCAGTATTCAGCATGCCCCTTGTTGAACATTGACACGTGCTGATTTTCACAAATGAGCAGTAGCGTTGCTCGAACTCACAAAATTTGGTCCATGTTTACCCCAATTTTGACTATGTAACTTACGATTCAAAAGGTTGTGACTTATATGAAGTGTTGTAACTATTGGGAAGAGTTGAGAACAAATCTATTTATAAGTTTAAAGGTTCTCCATTTTCTTCTCAATTTTCGACAAACTTCTTGCATCATAACCACTAAAAGAGACAAACTTATTTATACTTCATCACACTAAAAGAGATAAAATAAAAATTCGACTGTATAGACTCTTATTCTTTGGTATTCGCCATTCGGGTTGTCATTGTACATGCACGATGCATACAATGTATTAAGGACTTCATTGAATCTTGGAGGTGCATTTACATTCCTGCTTCACGGTTTAGTGAAGGCAAGATCACTTATATCCACTTGGCACATTAGTATTTGTTTTGAGCACTTTGAAAGGATTGTACTAGTTGAGGTGTATTATGGATCATAGTTGGATTTAATCTTGTGGTCAATTATACATTCTAGTAATGTCTCTTTCATAGTACAATATTTGAATTTGAATTTGAATTCAAATGAATAATTGACTCTATAATACACAATACTTTTTCACCTTTTCATTTTGGACTTGACATTACAAAAAGAGAGTAAGCACAGAGAGATAACTAAGTGGGAGAAGTTCACAACTTCGGCGAAAATCTTGGTGGCTTCCGGTGGATTTAATTCTCGGTATATCCATTGCCATTCCCGTGGATGACGGTGCATGATCCGGTGTGGCAAAAATCTAAGTTCAACGTCATGTGACACTTCATTGGTAGTGTTAAAGAAGCTTTAGTCATTTTGGTTCGATTTTACACTTTAAAAGTTCATGTTTTCCGCATTGTAGTTGTAATAATTATTTGTTCGCTACATTATAAACTCTACAGCATCAATATGTGCCTTGAAGATGGGTTTTTCATACTTCGAAATTCTGATATTTTCATCCGCTTTTTCGTCTACTCACAGTCTTGAGTCCACGTTGGAGGATCTCCACCAAGGCACCAACGGTATTTATAGATTTGGCTTTTAACTTAACTGGCTTTCAACTTCATCAAGGGTAAGTTTACAAAATGGTATTTCCAGGACTATAGAACATTTCAAATTTAAAGCTAATACCAAAAGAATAAATTTCTATCCATATCTTCAATAAACACAAAGTCCCACAAAATGTGAAATTTAATTACACAAAGTTACAATTACTAACCCCAGTATGTGAGAATATGACATTTTTGGTATGTGAAATTTCAAGAAAGTACTATTTCCATCACATAGAAAGGGAAAATCTCAAGATGAATGTGGGCATTAAGAGATGATATGCTTTATCTTGACCAAGTGACGACATTGGTAGAACATCTCTAATTGTAGTTTATACGTACGATATTCAAACTTCAAGAAGCCATGTCCACATCACAACAATCAATGATGTCTAAGCAAAATTATGACTAGATATTACATTTACTACTCTGGCATTACCTATGGTAGGTTGTATCTTATGCTAGACTAGCGAATTTCCGAGGACTAGCAGCCCAGAGTGAGCCAAGAGCTTGCAGATGTTGGAAATACTCCCCAAAGGCGAGCAACCCCTTTGCTGCTTGGCGCGTCGTTAGAATGCAGGACATTCTTCGCAGAGCTTGCTCCCGTAGATGATCTGCCTGTGGAGAAATCAAGCAATAGGAAGCACATAGGTTAACATATTTGCATGGCCCTGATGCACTAAAGCTAGTGGTGTAAAATGGGTCGCGCTATCCAAAAATCAAGTATCCTAAAATGTTAGAAAAGCCAGAATGTAGAAGCCCATCGTGGCTATGCTAAATCATCAGCTATGCATCAGGGAGCTGCAACTACGGACTACTATGCAATTCAATGTAAGGGATCAGAGGTTTAACTGTTCTTCGTAAACCATGTTTTCACTATATGCACTGCCAGTTATTACACAGCTGAACTCCAAATCGAGATCTTTGTTAACACACACCTGTCCTATGACAAAGATGTATCTAGTAGATTGTATATGGTTGAACACATGGAATAATAAATGGCCACATTGTCTTGCTTTCTGATGAAAATTTGAAAATTTTATCAATCACTCTGATTTCAAGAAATGGAATAGGTATATACTTTCCAACTCAACATCTTATAGAAACTGAACAGAGCTCGAAGGCCATGAAACATCAACAGAAACTAGGGTGACTAATACCACTTGGCCACAAAAAAATGAAATAGTACCTGTTGTACAAAGCATTCCAGTGATTCCAAGTTCTCCCTAGTCGAAACCACCTGAGAACTGTGACTTTTCACTTCACTGGACAGAGTTGTTATGCTCTGTACTAGAGTCTGCCGAAGCTTATCCATTCCCTGTTTGAGAGCATCCTCGGCTTGTTGACAAGAATGTCGCAGGTTACGGACTTCTGCTAATTGCTGATCCGTCAAGTCCTCAAGTTGAGGCATCACAACCTATTATGCAAAAGCAGTTTAACAATGAATGAATTGATTGTAGGATTCAATTTAAGTGAAAAGTTTGGCATTTGAATATGAGGTCTAAAGTATGGTGAAGAGTTAATTTAATATATAGCAAAGCTTACGTTAATGAGCTCTGATGGTTGGAATCCTCCAATCCAGAGGAAAAATTGTTCAACTGGCGTTCTCCACATGCCAAACACTAAGTAGAAGGCATCAGCTCTGGCGGCATCTCTTTTCATGCGAAAGAGATTGTTATAGTGTTTTAATACATTCTCTACAAGTAGATGGAGATCTCCATCACTGTTTGGAGACTGCAAAACATTTCTAAGCTCAGAATTTTTCTGTCGTTGCACTTCCATCCAATGCCCATATTCCATCTCAAATGCAACAATTCCTGCACATGTATCCCAGGACTAAAATCCAAGGTAAAGCAACCTCGAGTTCACCACAGGATGGGTACACAAAAAAATCAAGATGAAAACACAAAATACTTGATCAAACATAGATGCACAGACAGCACATACATATCTTGGTGGCACTTATTAAGTTAATATGAGGATTACATCCTTTTACGCCATGCCAAAAAAATTAAACTTACCAGAATTTACACCTCCACATAATCCCATATTAGCAGTTGCACCCCCTATAAGCAAGCCCTGAAATTAATCATTGGCTGACATGTCAGATCATAAACAAATCGCAATGCACGTGAAGCAGATACACAATCTATACATGGAGCAAACAGCAAGCTAGGAAAGATAATCTATCAAACCTGATACTTAGCTCTTTCAAGTTCTAGTTCAAGTTGTGCCAGCTTCAAACGGCTTTTTTCTAGTTGCTGAACATACGCCTGTAAAACAGAGGTTAGCAAGAAATTAAACTGAAAAATTCTTAACACGCTGCTATAAGCACAAAATATCACAGGTTAGAGCTTTTCTATACCTTCTTACGTAAACGGCTTTTCCTAGCAGCTACACGATTTTGTGCCAAACGTCTTTGTACCTATCATTAGATAGCCAAGTGATGATTCAGTACAGATCTTAATTATTCAAGAACTTCAAGTTTTCAACATCCAGAGTCATACCACCTTATCTCTAACGCAGTCTGCTGTTTGGTTATCTCCAGTGGGTTCCTGAGATCTATCAGAAGCATATTCACACTGTAATCAAATACGAGAGAATCCTGTCAGAGAATAACACCAATCCTAAGTTATAGAGTCCGAATGATCGAAGACACTTTACCTTGTCATCTAGATTTGCATCTGCCTGTGTGATTATACACACATCTGTGTTGGGACAAATGGTTCCTCCAAATGTGTCGTCCCACATGCTAATTTGGTGGATTGGTTCATATATGTCCATCGTGCTTGAGGAGGTAAATTGAGTTGTTGGAGTAATCATACTAATGACCTGGTGAAAAAAAAAAAGCAGTATTAGTCGCATAGTTGTACAACGCATAAACGGAGTCAAATGAAAACTACAGGTCATAGCTAAATAAACTAGCTAGAAAGGCAATACATGTACAAGAAAATTGTTTTCAGAAAAAGACATTTAACAAAAAAATGAATGACAACATAATCAGACACAAACCCATAATACTACATAACAATGTTTACACAAAGATATGAACAGATTTTGGTCCACAAAGAATGAAAATAATTATAACCCACCCTCAAAAAGTGTAGAACAAGTTTTCAGATACAAAGAAACAGAGAAAAGATAGTTTTTACAAACACGATGAGTAAATTAAGTTTTAGTACACAAATTGAACACGAGAAGTTGGTAGATAAACTTATTGGATTAAGCTTCGGGTTGAAACTAGAAATTCCCTTCACTCCAAGTACTAATATTGAACAGACATGTAAATTTTCTGTTTTTACACACACACACACACACACCCAAAAATTATGACACTATATCATTCTATGCAGTATCAAGAAATAGTACAAGTAAATACTGGAAATGACGACCTGGATAAGTTGAAAAAATGGAATAAGGGTGAAGAGACCATACGAGCTCTGAATACAAAATAATGAAGCTCTGAAAATTCTCAATCAGAATCGCTCATTAGAATCTTAATTAGATCCCAAAAAAGTAGGTAGCTTTGATCTCAAACAAGCACTGCATGGAGGCAAAGTTAACCAATAGCCTAAAGTATGAAACCACAAAAACTAATAATTCTGAATATAAAATAAGAAAGTGACTGCTTTTGGTAAACTACACTCATCAAAAATGTCTTTACTTTTAAAAAAAATCCCACTTATTATATTTTACCAAATTCTATACTTCTGGACTCATACATATCAATAAACAATGTTGATAAGTCATAAAATTTACTGTCACACAGTAATTTTGTTGAACAGTTTCATAACAATGTTGATAAAATTTACTAGTCCAACTCCCTGAACTGCTTAGGTTAAATCTCAATGAAACAATATTTTCAAAAATACTACATTCTAGTTAACTAACTGTGCTAACAAAAACAACCTCAATAAATATGCCAACTCAAGTTGTCACAAGCCAACCAAATTGCTGCTGTCTGATGGAACTCCCATATATTCAAGAATTTTTTTTTAAAAGTACAAAATACACAAAGTGATGTGTTACTCTCAAGGTACAACGAAGCCAGGTGCAATGATATTTGGAGCTGAAATATAAAATAAAAATTGAGTAATCTTTACTGTTACAAATTCACCATAGAATTATAACCAGTTTAAGAAGAACAATAATTTCTTCTTTTTACTTTTATGTATGCCTAACATTGAAAATAATCCTTAAAAAAGTTGCGCTTCTTCATTATTGTGGTTAATTTGTCAATGGATATTTCATCTCGCTCTATCATTATAGCTCTTCAAAATCAAGAAAGACACGGAATTAAGGTCCCTCACCTTTAAGTTTACACACTTATCCAATCTTTTGGAAAAGCAGATGAAGATAGCAATTGCCACTTGTTGCCCATACAGTATATATCGAAAAATAACTACAAACAACATAGTAATTCTCTGACAATGAAAGCCATTAGAACAATGCAAATGCACGTAATATTTTAGGGACCTTTATTCCGCTTCAAAAGATTAAGCCCTGTTTGGTGCACATTATTTTCAAAAAAATGCATTTTTTTGGTTGATGTGATTGAGAATATGTGATTGAAAAAGAAGAAAAAGTTATTGATATGATGAAAAATATTATTTTATTGAAAAGTGTAGTCGAAAATAAGTAGACAAATGAAAATGAAAATTTTAATGTGACTCAAACGGGGACAAAAACTTGATTGAGAATATGTGATTGAAAAAGAAGGAAAAGTTATTGATGTAATGGAAAATATTATTTTATTGAAGAATGTATGGTTGAAAATGAGTAGAAGAATGAAAATGAAAAAATAAGGTGGATCAAACAGAGGCTTATTAAGAATTTGCTTGTTTGAATTCTGTAGAATCCGGGGTTCAATTTTAAAAGGTTTAAGAGAGTAGCCCAATTTATTTTATCGTTATTCGATGTGGGATTTACCCTCGACAACCTCGTCATCTCACACCCTTAAGTGATAATTAGTTGTGAATCTTCCTCAAACTAGAAAGACTCTCATGTCTCATCAAGACCCAACTATTTCACTACGTGAGAAACCACCGCCTTAAGAGCCAACTACAGATTTTTTCAGCCATTGCAATTTCTTAGGGCTTACAACTTCATTTGGATGTTTCGCCATGCGTTCAAAGATTCATCTTGTGCCTCTAGGCGGCTGAATCTAAGACACGCTAGGCTGAATCTTAATGAATAGAAAAAAAAACTTATTTATAATTCAACTTTTGATGATGATGATGATGCATTGCCAATGGAAACAGGTATAAAAAGAATTCTGCATCAGATAACCGCAATATATTTAAAAAGAAAGGGAAGAAAACAAAGATGACAAACATAAAGAAGAAAAACTTGAACCAGGTGTCATTTCCAAAACCTTTTGATGCAATTTACAATTGAAAATGCATGCCTTTTTGTTGCATGATCTCCACTGAAATTGCTGCCAGTAATCTTGAGGATCATAATAAATTAATTGATAAATGGCTGTTAAGCTAAATATCTTAGAGCAAATTGACCTATTAATAATTAACGAAAAAGTTGAAAATATAGTTAAATATATGACATTGTTGCTTGGCCGCCCCGTTAAATTATAATTCGTTTTTCTCTCTCCTTTTATCAATTATACATTCTCCAATAAAATAATATTACATATAAACCTAAACAAATTTTCCTTCTTTTTTTAATCTCGTATTTTTCAAAAAATTGCTATTCTTGTCATTATAATGTGAAATAATGGCATCAAGATTTTCTCATTAACAATTTGAAGAAATATCCACTGAAATTCTTATCTAGAAACTAACGGATTATAGACCAAAACAAGGGGGATTTTCCCTGCTTTCGTGGTCGATGGCCGTGCTAAGTAAGGAAAAAATCCCCTAGTGGTTCGGACTGCAGAATAAAACCGGGGGCTTTGGCAGCGTTGGTGGCTGGAAACCCCCCCTGGTTTCTGTTGATAGGGGGATGGCATAGCATGGCGTGGAGATGGGAGACTATATTTTTTCTCCCTTCTTTTTGCTCGTTTGCCTATGTTTTCTTTTATTTTAGCTTTTCTTATTTTTTCTTTTATTTTTGTTTACTTATAGCCCGTTTGGTACCAATTAAAATCCAATTAAAATTGAAAATATGACCGTTATTGGGTCTCACCCGTCTAATAAAAGTCAACAATAACGACTATTTTTTCAATTTTAATCCGATTTTAATCTCTACCAAACACGCTCTTAATATCCTCATTTTACTCTCAAGGAGATAAACTGTTCACCAATATCCTTTCAAAAAATATAGATGACGACACAATTC
>CAIGRO010239533.1:0-15911 GCA_903798355.1 Fraxinus baroniana | reverse complement strand
ACAAACTTCAACTCCTCAGGTTTAGCATTACATTCTCCACTACACTCCCCTTCAAGTTTCCACTGGAATCGGATCCCAACCATGACACTTAAAACTCAGTTCCCAAAATTGAAATCACCGTCTTCCACTTCCCCTAGAAGCATCACACTTGTTCATTTCTCGCTTCATTCGTGTCCAATCGGTCTCTTGTGCCAATTCAGTAGCAAATGAACCTGAAGCATAAAAAGCCAGGTTCAGAAAAGCAGAAAGAAATATAATACAAGTGTGTATGAAAAAGGTCCTGGTCTGGGTGAGCATTTCATAATACAAGTGGCTTTTCAAATAAAAAGCTAACATTCAGATATTTAAATAGGGATCGTTTCTTTTCAATTCAAGATAATATTTCCACTTTCAATTAACAGGAGGAGAAAGGCAGAGGCACCAACCCAAATCTCGGTGATGTATACATGAAGTGAATGTTAGAAGTGTAATGGATTAATGGATTAATCTGTATTACCAGATGTTTAATCATCCCAGCAAAAAATTCATCTCAAAGAAGAACACAAGAATTCTAATCCCCTATCCCGATAATAATCTTCCAGAAATNGGAGGAGAAAGGCAGAGGCACCAACCCAAATCTCGGTGATGTATACATGAAGTGAATGTTAGAAGTGTAATGGATTAATGGATTAATCTGTATTACCAGATGTTTAATCATCCCAGCAAAAAATTCATCTCAAAGAAGAACACAAGAATTCTAATCCCCTATCCCGATAATAATCTTCCAGAAATCAAAACCAAAATCATCAATTCCCATTTCCATAATTGCAAATCGAAAATTTCCTTCTTCTTCAACAGATTAATAGTTAAACTGCAAACCAAAGGTGCAATAATCAGAATCAAGCTCAACAGTTGAAGAATCGAAAGTGGCACTGAACTTCATTTTCTTGTAATCCTCCGGCAAATCTTCATCTTCGTCTTCATCAATTTCACTTCCTTTACCTAAACTACAATTTCTGCAGGACAGGACATGAAGTAAATCCACATAAAATCAAGGGAACACTACATTCCACCCACTTACTAATTTTTGTTCCTCAACCACGTATACCAAACATTGCAGTTTATAAACCTTTTTTGCGGATTACTCGTAATTTGAAATAAGATTTAGATGATTTCATGTTTTATAGATGATTTGTGGTAAAATCATTGAAATAATTGTAAATCGAATATGCCGAATGATTTACCTCTGTCTGCTCCATCCATGTGTGCTAATCGACACCCCTTCAGACGTGATTGGGCTTTACTGATTTTTGTCTCTGATTTCCTCCATCGTTGATTTTGCAGACTTGAAGAGAAGCAATTTTCCCAAATTGATTTCTAGGGTTCTTTCCAGTTGAGGTTTGTGTGGGAGTGAATCTGGTTTTGGGAGACTAGGGATTGTTGATTTGAAGGTGTGTTTTTCAATTTTAAAAATGGCGAAATTGTTGGTTTTTAGGAAGACGATTCTTCACGTGGCAACGTTATCACACCGTCTCTTGCCATGTTGGAGTCCGTCTAGCCACATAGGACCATATGAAACGGGCGTGTGCATAGTGGTGGATGGAGTGGATTTCTTGCAAGTTGAGTGACCATTCATGATAGAAACAAAGTTCAGTGACTATAACATGATAGTAAGCAAAGTTGAATGAGTGTTGAAACTTTTTACTCCCAGATTAGTTCATCCGACTGACGCACCCTTGCCCGACCTTTGCCCATTAATAAACCAACCACACAAAAAACAGGAAAATAAGCTAGCGACTCTACCAAAGGAAAACAAAAACACAGAAAATTCTTCAAAAATCAAAGGAAAAATGGCATTGCAATGGATGATACTGGCATACGTGGTGGCGGCAGAGGCAGGGGTTGCGATTCTCTTAACTCTACCATCGCCAAAGGCTCTGAAATCTCGTATTGTGTCATTGATCTCTCTTATTCTCCAACCTTCACTCTTCGTTGTACCCTTCTCGGCTTTTCAGCTTCTGGGTATGTTTTTTTATCTTTATTGTTTTGGATTTTTTATTTTTTGATTTTTAGGTTTTTGGTGTTGATATTAGAAGTGTGGGTTTATTTGATTTTATTTATTTATGATAATAGATATATATTGGAAGAATGAGCATCGGTTGATGTGTACTGGGGAGATCTGCACTGCTGCTGAAAGAGATCGCTATGAGAAATCGGTAATTAATTTTAGGGTTCTATCTCTTAGCAGGACTTTTGGAAAGTTAACAATGAAAGTAATTTTGAATTTGAAGCAAAAAATAAAAAATAAAAAATTGTTAATTAAACATTAGTTTCTCCATATTCTGTAGCAAAAACACGTTATGCTCCAATAATGCAAGATGTACATCTTGTCTTACTGCATGGTTGACATGAAAGATAATTGGGGAAATCAAAGGATAAGATGGTGCCACGTGGAAAAACGTAAAGGAAGATGTTACATGTAGCGTGATTGAATTTGGAATTTGATGCAAGGCAGATGACGTTTTTATATTTATTGTAGTTTGGGATCTTGTGAATGGTCAGGGAAGAATTCTTCAAGTACAGTACAGGCTATCCGCTGTTTTCACTTGAGGCTTTACGTGTATTCCGTATTTGTATTCTTCATTTCTTGGAGTTGTTTGTCAAACACAATTCTGAAGGATGGATTATGTACCCTTGAATCGTACTCTGATTTCCGAACTAAATATCTGATTTTGTTAAATATTTTTATTTTTTGTCCCTGTTGATTATAACCCTGTGGTTTCTGTTAGCAAAAAAACCTCTGAATTTTAAATAGACGTATCCATTAAGATTTTGAGTATAAAAATCCCAAGAAAAATAGAAAGAAGAAAGTCGCACTGGAGTTGTGAAATAGTCACAGTCTGCCCTTTGTATTGAGGGCACCCTAACATCTTGAAGCATATGCATCTCTGGTCTCTTTCTTAGTAATCCATGGTCAGGTAGTGACTTATCTGCTTGGGGTTCTAGAGCTGTGACACCTTAATGTAGTCCATGTTGCGGAGCAATCATTTTCATCTTTCCTCTAAATCGTCCAATCATTATGTAGTCCATTGACATTTGACTAGTGCGTGACATTTCTTAAATTATAACCTTCATTAACTGGAATCTTAGTTGGGGGGTGTAGATGGAAGCTTGGTCAGTCACACTTGTACCTGTGGTTTTATCATCTGTTTATTACCATATTCCTACTTTTACAAAAAAAATCTGGTTGTGGCATTAGGCCACCACTTTGGTCGTATGTTCTTGATTCCAACTCTACTTGCTTGTATGAGGTGCAGATCTACAAGGCTCAGAGGAATGCAGTTTTGTGTGTTTCAGCTTGCCTTCTGTATTGGTATGTGGTTAACAATACTGACCACATTTGGCATGTTTGGTGAAGTGGACTCGGAACAAAAAAAGTTCAAATCTTGTGTATTACACTGTCCAGCCTCGTCCAGTACTCTACCAAACATGCTAACTTATGTTCTGGTTTCCTTTTCAATCCTTCTTTTCACAATTTTGATATGCTTATACTTTTAAATGCTGGTGCAGGTGTATCTACCGTATTTGCAAGTATCACCAGGAGATTCAGAGCATGGAAGAAGTTGAGAAGAGGTACAAGGAGCAGTAGGAGATTCAGTGGCTTAGTCATTCAGTTGCATCGTTAGTGAAGCATATTATGTATCTAGCACTGCTGTTGGTTTTTTTTCAGTTTATGTTTACCGATATTGAATAATCCGTCTGATTCAAGACATGCACAACGTTTTGGGAATATACACTATAGTCAACTTCTCTTCGTCATGTATTTGTAGTAGGAATCTGAAGTTGTGCAATGTTATAATAATTTCTTTACGAACAGTGGGGCGTTAGAATTCTTACAATCATACCAAGTTCTTACAATCTTTGTTCTGCGTCCCGTAATCACAAGGAACAAGACAATAGAGAGCATCTAGATGACTCCGTTCTGTGTTGTTTTTAATAAGTGTGTTCCTCAATTGCAATATCATGTTCGGAGAGAGTTGAAAATTCGAACACACAAAGAATTAAACGTTCAAATAAACAGAACAAGGTTAGAAGTGTTTTTTCTGAATTTTCATTTATAGGAATATTGTAACTACAAATTATAAAGGTGTATACGTCTGGTCAGTCGTCCATCTGATGGAGAATTCATAGCCAACGAAAAAAAAATAAATCTCGTATGCATTTTTTGTTCCTACATCAACTCTGTAAAAAAAATTCTCAACTAAAATTTCAGGTCAGAAACAGTTACGTGAAGAACTCATTTCACTACTAGACGCAGAATAATCCTCAGTCATAGCATAAATGTCTCCATCTTTCTCTTCCTCCCACTTGAGGATTTCCTTTATGTATTTGAATCCTTTATCAACTGATGCTCGTTTCCTGGCTCTCGTTTTCCAAACATATAGCTTTCTGCCGGTGATGGATGCATATAACTCCTTGAACTTCACGGCTACATAGTAATACGCTTGATGGGCCAGGGCGTGGCTGTTGGTGTGAGATTTCAAGGGGTTGAAGTCGCGGAACCACTCACAAACTGTTAATGGAACCTTGTTGATTTTTTCTTCAAAGATGTCGTATTTGTTCAAGAGGAGAACAAAGGGTTTGCCCTGAAACGAAGTATGTCTAACAATGTTCTCAAAAAAATCTCGGGTTGCCAGCATCTTATTCTCCAGAAGACCTGTACCCCGGCTCCCAAGGTGGTCATAATCACTCAAGGAAACACAAAAGATTACTGTTCTCACATCTTCAAACATTTGCAGCCATTTGCAGCCACCATGCAGTCCCTTAAATCTGAGGCGTATTAATTGGAACCTAAAAACAGCATAGAAAAAGAAAAAGGGTTTGTTTTATATAGGAGAATTTAAACTCTCAGCTAAGAAAGACGAGACACTAAGTGCATGTTTGGTACATATAATTGGACAGGACTTGAGAGTATAATTGAAAATATTTTAGCCTTTTTTTGATCTTTTAACACTATTGAGCAGTGTTTCATATGCTGTACCAAACATGCACGTAATTGATTCTTCCAGCTTCTTATATAAATTTACTTTGTCAAAGGAGGTTGGCGTTCAAAGTTTTCATTGTACACTTCAGACATGGGGCTACGGTCATCAAAGGAAAATTCAATGCTGGCAAGACCATTGTTGGGAGTAACTCCTTCAGCAAATAAAATGTCTTCTTCTGAAGGTTTGTACTCGTTACATGATATCTCAGTGACCTGGAAAACATAAAAAGTTTATTTAATTCACAGTACCAAGAGCTCATAGAGAATTTCGATTTTAGATTTTAACACAGAAACATTTGATAGCTGAATTAATGACTTTAGTCTGTAAGATCCTCCAGTTGGTTATGCCTGGCTGCTCCTTCAGAGCCTTGTATATGATCTTACACAACAAAAGAAAATGGGAACATCATTTTTAGATGGAGGCTAAGATATCTGGTTCCAGCATTTTAATTTCCCATAACTTCAAAATTTCACATATTTGGGCTGTCATTAAATTTTTCACTGAAAAATGATGTTTTGTACATATCATGACTCAATTAAATCCATGATTTCCCAAAATATTTCAATCTGTAAATCATCACCAACAATTTACTAGTTCGAGGAGGAGCATATGAAATCATACCCGGTCTAAGAAATACTTAGCTACATCAGGAAGAAAGTGCAGTTCCTCCCTCCTCTTGTAAGTTTCCTGGATGGCAGAATCTTTCCAACTTTCATCTACAACAGAAGCATACTCCCGTGCTGCAGCAGGAAAGAAAGCATTCAAATCTCCAGTGGCCACGATATCTAATAACCAATCCGAAAAATGCTTGATTCTCTGGTTGATTGAATAGATGCAATGCTTACTTCCTTCAAGCCCCATTTTACCTGAATAATAATTAATATGCAATGGTAAACGAGGGTAAAAGCTCGTGTCTGTATTCAAAACCATTCTCTAAGGCACAAGGAAATACCAACTAGCTATACATAGACCCCATTAGATATATTCAAGAAGAACAAATGTAACTCGTACACACCGAATATTTAATCCGTCCTGTTCTCGTTACTCAACTTATGTGAATATCCATGTTGAATTCTCCACATATTGAATTAACATAAATACGATATAATATATATGTAATTGAAACAACGAAATTCATCTCCTATTCCATCCAGGGAAAAATGCGTAGCAGAAAAGAATCCGTGCTCCAAAATATAGAAAGTGACTGATGTAGAACGTAACACAAGAAGAGAATAGAGAGAAGAGAAGAAAAACTTGGGAGGAGAAAAATCTATATTTCTGATTCTATATTATTAATGTGGTGAAAAGAATTGAAAAACATAGGTAACTTTTATCGGTTAATGAACTCAAATCTAAAAGAACCAAATAACAACTCTTAAAATGATAAAATCTGATCTAATGAAATATTGAAGTCTAGTCTCTAATTGAAACTCTGGGACTGTGTGATGTTGCTGAAAGTTGATAAAAGCTGGTGGGTCTCGCGATATGTGTGGTGAAAAGTGGTTAAAAGTTGTGGCCCTAATGAAATGTGTGGTTAAAAATGAAGTTTGACCAACTATTTACCAAACAAGCACTCTATCTTTTTATCTTGTTTTGCTAGGATTGACTTCCAGTCTTTGCCCATTAGTGACCGCTCATTAGCTAGAAGTGTTTCAGCTATCTTCAAATTTTGTACTTCGGAAAAAGAAGTGATGAGGATTCATGTTGGATGCAAGTATCCCTGATACATGTTTATCGGAAATAAATACTTAGCTTAGAAGAGAAATCTGCTTTCTGATAAATGAGGCGTGACAGTTATGGTAGCCACTGTTAACAGCTTCAAAGTTTTTATTTAGGTGGAGGGATAATTAGTCGGATAGCTTACCTACAAATAGAACGCCTGAACTAGTAATGTGTCAGTGATATTTCTCCTATTTTCGGACTAAGTGCACAAAGTCCCATCAAAGAATATGAATTGATTTATAAGCAAAAGTTTTACCACATCTTATTGCATGAAACAAGAATTAATTGCAACTTTGACGGGCTCCTGAATCTTTGGGTAATACTTAACTAAATAACTGTTTCTTCCGTATGTTGTCTAAGTGAAGGGGGGTGTGGAGAAGAAGGAATCCGTTAATAGAATCAGATTAACTACATGGACTAGACTCGTTAGCATACATACCACAAGACTCTTCCGTATTCAAAATCTCCTCTTCAAAGCGCTCCCTTCCCTCAAATAAGATACTGAGATATAAGTAAATGTTACTTTGAATTATTAGCTTGATATTCTGCAGTTCTTCAGCAGTGAACTTGTTAGCATACAGAAATTTCACCTGTTACATGAGAAAAATAACAAATTCAATCAGCTAAAGGAACCGGCACAATAGAATAGAACAAAACAAAAGGAAAGATAAACATTTTTTGTGAATGTAACTCTTCCAAATCCAAATTAGATATCTTCCAGGTGCATAATTTAAAAAACTGTATATGGGAAGGAAATTATTATTGAACTTCACCCGAAGTTGGATGACCTCCAATGTTTAAATACGATAATTTTCATTCTACTTGAATTGTCATCTCTCTCTCAAAGTAGGCAAAAATAATAGAACCACACTATAAATTTGACCTGCTTAAAAATGGTGCTTGTCCCAGACTCCTCAAATCCAAGCATCAATAGTTTCTGGACTCTATCCTGGTCCAAATAATCCGAAATAGACCTAGGTGACAATGTACCAGGTTCTTCTTTTGTACTGTGAGAGCTTTCAGGTGGTACAGGCAATGAAAACAGTGAACAAATGAAACGAGTGGATGCCTTCCTAACAAGAAGCCAACCTCAACTTTTCAATCAGATCGAAAACCTTCAATAATTGAACATAGCGTCAATGAACGTAAAAATAAAACTTTATTAGATTACGAGAGAACCTTTTTCCATATGTTTCCTTTAATGTTGTTTTGACCTTCTTCCTCGTAGGATCCGTCCTCATATACCCAAAAGTGAGTATCACAAGGGCACTGCACCTTAGCCAGCTGAAAAGAAGATAACGCAGCACAGATTAAGTTCCAAGTAGCAATAACGTAGGTTGTGAGTCGGTACTAACAAATGTAAGAAAGTTTACAGTTACATAATGTAACTGCAAGTAGCAATAGTTGCAAACAAGTGGTTTCCTATGAATTTACAACTGTCAGATCTCAGATGGATTTATTCACTCTTATCAGCAGCCCACTCTTAGAGATGTACCAATCAACATTTAGAGCTAACTTACTACGGAATGGACTGTGCAAACATCCCTTAGAAAACAGAGCTGAGAAATGTGAAAGATAATTTCCACTTTACAGAAACTTTTTACCTTTAACACTCTGAGCTCAACTTTTGTGATCTCACGGCCATTGATGTAAACCGTCGTATTTCCATTACTCGCATCAATCTGTAGCTTGCCTCCAATATCTAATTTCGAACTTATAATACTATTCGGCTTCTCTCCGGCCTGCAAAATTCGAACAAACAATATCTTGAGATACCATCATACACAAATATCAAAAGACAAATGCTAAAGAAATCATGCTTCAATAACTCATTTTACCTTCCCCCAAAGCCCGGAATCTCTGTCATACCAATACTGCCCGGGCCTCAAATCCCTTGGAGGAACCACACACCCCAGCAATTCCACCAATTCTTCTTCCCTCAATTGTCTCCCATTCACAACCACCTGCTCTGGCATCACCTGATTCACAGAGCACTCCCTCTCCACCTTCATTATTCGTTTAACCTCCAAACTGCTGCACAATTTCGCCAACAGCCTCGAACACTTCCCTAAGCTCCGCCTCCTCGCCTCGTTAATTGGTTTCCCAATGCATCCCAGACACTTCCTCCCCTCCGGCATCGACCCCATCGCTTTTAACACACAATTCTTACAGTACTCTGCTCCACACACAAAGCAACTCACCCTTTCCCCTAAGAACCACCTACTACCCTTTCCACCACACCTCCCACACACACTCTTTTTATTCCTAATAATAATCCCAAACCATCTGTTTATTTCCTTTTTCCTCTCATCAAAACTCGAAAAATTGTTACAATGGTTTAAACTACGGTCTTCCATCTGATGATCACCAACTTCATTTTCATCGCCAACCCTTTCCCACAACAACACACTATCCTTACCGCCACACCTACCACAAATTTTCCCTTTATTCCCAGTAATAATCTCGAACTCACTTTTAATTTCCTTTTCCCTCTCATCAAAACTCTTACAATTACGTGTACAACAGTCTCCCACCTCGTGATCACCAACTTCATCATCATTAGAATTAGTATCATCATCACGAGCGATAAGAATACCAGAAGATTTCTTTGACGACATCGTTTCACTGCTGCCACTATTGCTGTCAAATTTGGTATTGCTTTTGTAATGAGTAAATGAAGAGTGTTTGGGGAAAAAGTTAGCAAGTTTTTTTCTGGGATTTGGATCGGGTTTTGGAGGAATAAAGGGAAGAGAAGGGCCATGATAATCTACGGAAATAGAATAGTCGAGGTGATCTTCATCTGGCAATGGAGCACCCTCCGGTAACATCTTCTTCAAAACTTCTTCCCATGAATTCGATCCCATTTTCGAATCCTTCGTTAGTCGTTACCGACAGAGTCACTGCATGTTTGGCATAAAGCTTAAAAAAGTCGCTTGTCGTGAATGTTTGGTTAAGCTTAAAACTTTTAAGTTGATAAACCTTTTTTTGCTGGTTGAAAATGAAAATAATTATTTATTTATTTTAAACTTATATTTTCACCCTCATTTTTTTTCAAAATTCATTTTCAATCACATATTTTTCCATAAAATATTATATGTAAATTTAAAATTTTTCCGAACATGTCTTCATGATTTACATTTTTTTCTTAGTTTTAAATAAATAAATAAAATTCTCAAAGCCACTGTATATTCACATATTTGGATATTACTCACTTATTCATATTTATTAATTTATAATTTAAACCGTTATAAGCATTTCCAAACATGCTCTAAAACTTACTCTTTTTGAAATTAAAAAATATGCATGATTTCAAAAAAAAAAATGTAAAATTTTAAACTATTTTTCACCATATTTTATCATCCAAATATTATAATTGTCCTTTAAAAATAAAATCTATTTAAAAAGAACTATTAATTACCTATAAGCTTTGCCAAACATATCCTTAATAAATTGGAGAGCGAGGGAAGCTTGACGTCAATCACGACGTAATTGGCATGGAAAATAAGTGGTGCGTTTGGTAAGAAATGTGGAAAATAAGGGGTTAGGTTGTCCAACTTTTGTGGAAGAAATTGGCGGTTAAATATAGATCACATCTCTTCTAGTCTAGTTTTAAAAAATTATAAACATGTCTTTTATTTTAGACAACGAATTATCCCTTTTCTCATATTCATAGAGCCTTTAAGAATAAAAAAATAATGTCACCGGCTGAAATACCTTGATTAATTTGTGTTCGAAATTAAGATTAATTCTTCAATTTGTCTATGGATCCTTGTTCAAAGAATTCGGAGAAAAATAACATTACAAGATTTACGTAGAAATTCTGAAATAGGAAAAAAAAATCACGGGTTATCGAAAAACAAAAATTTACACCATATTATATACTTGTATTATCGTATAGAATCACACACCCCACAACCCTCCAAGTGCCTCAGAATATCGAACCAAGTGATCCATCAAAACATCCCGAGTCTCACCCCAAAATAGCCTATAGCTATCTTAAACCTAAAATAAATAAAATACAATTTAAAGCTCTTATTTATAGGTACACAAAGAAGATTATTTTGATCTTTATTCAACGTGAGATTTATATAAAAAATTGTAAAGATGTCTTTTATTTGAGACCGCAAATTACCCCTTTGCTCATCTTCATAGAGCCTTTAAGAATTTAAAAAAAAAAAAAGTTGGAAGGCTGAAATACCTTTATTAATTTGGGTTGGAAATTAAGATTAATTCTTCAATTTGTCTATGGATCCTTGTTCAAAGAATTCGGAGAAAAATAACATTACAAGATTTACGTAGAAAATTCTGATATAGGAAAAAAAAATCACGGGCTATCAAAAAACGAAAATTTACACTATATTATATACTTGTATTATTGTATAAAATCACACACCCCACAACCCTCCAAATGCCTCAAAATATCGAACCAAGTGATACATCAAAAGATCCCGAGTCTCACCCCAAAATAGCCTATAGCTATCTTAAACCTAAAATAAATAAAATACAACTTAAAGCTCTTATTTATAGGTACACAAAGAATATTATTTTGATCTTTATTCAACGTGAATATTTATTCAAAAAATACTTCATTTATTTTAATTAGACAGTATGAAGTCAAAGTTTTAATAATCTACACATTGACTTTGGATTGTTTAAGACCTCAAATATGAAATTTTCCACGTATCCTCAAATGTGAATAATTGTGCATTTGCCTCGACCCGTGTCTTCTACCACCTTGATCATGTCACTTAAAAAAAATTAGTTAACCTTTTCTTTTACGGCCAGTCGCCACAATTCCCAAAATAGAGAATTATCATACTCCATCATAAAATAATGGGAAAATTGTAGTTACGGTACTATATCTTTCACTTTTTTGTAAACTTTGTCCAAACATTTCATTTGTACCAACCATGATACCAAACTTTTAAATAATTTGCACATGGAGTTCAAATTGACAAAAACCGTTAGTTTGATCGTTAGTTGACTAATAATTAAATATCTGACTAATTTCTAAAGGGTAAATATGTAATTTTACATTTTTCATATGAAAAAATTAACATTTAAACAATTCACACACGGAGTCCAAATTGACAGAAACGTTAGTTTGACCAATAATTAAATGGTCGACCAATTGTTGACCAATTTATAAAGGGTAAATATGTAACTTTACATTTTTCATATGAAAAAAATTAAAATAAATGAATTAAATTTTAAACAATCCCAAACTACTATTCATCTTCATCCCCCACCCTCTCATCCTCATCCTCATCCCCACCAACTGGAATAGCCAATATTTCAACGCATGCACTTCATCCTACTCCTCAAATCACTTACTATTACATCCATATATGCATATTAACATACAATGCCCAACAAATTCAACTCTGTACGGTTACGGTAAATTCAACTTTGTACTGGTCTCCTATTAGTTCAACAACTCAAAATCGACAAGGAATTGTTCAAAAATATTACAGGGTTTTCTGCACACATGTTGATCTCATATACATAATACATTGATGAAGAATTGGCTTTCTCGAATTTCCTCTTGGATTTCGACGGAACCCATTGTCTCTAAATTTAGGCTTCTCTTTTCAGTGATGAAGAACGTCACTATGGCTCTACTCACTCGCATTTTTGCTTTAGGTATGTTCAATTTGATCTTGTAAATGACCGTACACTACTGGGTAAAATTTCAAATTCTCTTTGGTTTTTCTATGAGTAATGTTATTCATCCTCAATGGGGATACAAACACAGTTTAAGTGTCGTTAATGTGACATTAAATGGTATGTGCAATTAAATAAGTCATTTAATTTCACATTTCATTTAATCTATTATTTAGAGCCATCTAAACTGTGTTTGTATCTCCACTGGAGATGAATAACATTATTCTTTTTCTATTTATTCGTGAATTAATAATTCTCAAATTGTGATTTTTTTAGATGGAGCTACAGTTAGTTGGAGCAATCACCGGAGGACTCAAAGGACAGACTACAGAAACTGGTAGGGGTGGGCGGGAAGTGTGGTGAGGAGGAAGAAGATGAACAATAGTTTGGGGGTTTTTTAAAATTTAATTCATTTATTTTAATTTTTGTTTACATGAAAAATATAAAGTTACATATTTACCATTCAGAAATTGGTCAGACATTTAATTATTGGTCAACTAATGGTCAAACTAACGTTTTCTGTTAATTTGGACTTCGGGTACGAATTGTTTAAAGGTTTGGTACCGTGACTGACACAAATGAAAGATTTGAACAAAGTTTGCAAAAAAGTGAAATGTTTGGTACCGTGGTTTCAATCTTCCCTAAAATAATATATACACTTCAAATTACCAAATTATGAAATTTCATCGACTCACGTCAAAAAAACTTGCAAAAAATTATTAATGCAACCCCTTGTTTGGCTTTATTGAGAGTTCACTAGCTATCAACTTAAATTTCACCACGCACTTAGCATCAAAATCAAATCAATTCCCATCTATCACGATAATTTATTGGTCAAACACATCATAAGAGCATTTCTAAAAGATTCTTTAAATATGAGATACTCTTCATTTTAAAGAGTCAACATTTAAAATTATGCTCCAAAAAACTCTTTAAATTAACATTTTAATTTAGAGAGTGGGTTTGACTCTCAAAATTTGAAGAGCCAAACTCACTCTCTATAATTAAATGCATTAAAAAAGTTTCAATTTTCAATGTAGGAAGACACTAAAATAACCTAAATAAAAGATAAAGAAAAATAATAAGTATTTTTTAGAAGTAGTAAAATTCAGTATTAAATATAAAGAGATTGTTGGAGTACTTCAAATTTTTAACGCTCTAAATTTATAGATGCTCTCCAAATGACGGAATATATTCTTTAAAAATAGAGAATCTCTTGGATGCTCTAACAATGAACATCCTTCCCAAAAAAATATCGTCGTCTTTGAGGGAGAAAAGAGAAATTGTAGCAATGTAATCACTATCCCTACATATTAATTTCGAGCAATTAGCTGAATATGCTCTATTTTTTGAACAATTTTTCTCGAGGTGTTTCATGTTTGTCAAAATAGTGATTATCTTTTTTTTTTTCCCTTCAAATCCTTGTATAATCAAGACTAAACCAAAAGCACGTGTTAACCTGCCACGTACAAAAAGGTGAATATTTCATTGTCAGCATGAGTGGTAACCTTCTAGGTCCACCATATCTTCAACAGGTAGAGAGGCAAAACAAGACCAAAAGAAAATTTGGCAGGAGAACTAAGCAGAAAGAAGCCAACCAGTCCAAAGTATGACTGTATGAGGACCAAGTTTCTTTATGTGCTCCTGTAGAAGGTGTTACGCCTCATTTACGACGCCCAAGGGAAAGGCGCCACGTGGTGGACCACGGGCCACGTGGAAGTCAACTAGAATGCTAAGTAAAGACACTATGAGGTCAAAAAGTGAAAAAATCAAGCAAAATCGAGGTACCGCTTAAGGACGCTGAGGCCGAAGTACACTACGGAACCACTGACTAAGGAAACGAAGAAAGGAATTGAAGCTTTCCACTTGGAGAACCACCTAAAAGATCTCTCCGAGGCTCTCAACTCTTTCGAAGTTCATAAAGCCAATGCTGTCTCTTATGATAGATTTGAAGATATTTTAGAAGTGATTGATATGATGTCTATAATAAAGCTCTGCTAGTGTGTCAGATTATTGTGTAGAGCGGCTGACCCTCTGTCAAGCATTAATTGTATTGAATAGACAATGATATAAAGCTTCCGTTTAGGAGATGTCAACATGTGGATTTGATCCAATGATCATCACATCAACTATAATAGTATAAATAACTTCTCTTTGTATGTTAGGGAGGGGGAATTTTGGGCATGTAAAAGAAAAAATTCTATGTTTATTCCTAAATAATATACAAGGAGGAAGAGAGATTTATACACTTTGTTGCTCACATATATTACAAACATAAACGATGAATACAGATCGAAGATCCAATTATTGGTTTTAATCGTTTCATATCATATCTTTCTTTCCACATATTCAGATTACAAAGAAACAGTTATTTTAGGGAACCCACTGAGCAATCGTTGATAGCGCGGTTGTCGTCATTGCATAACCGCTGGTGTTCAAACATCACTGTCTCTTGCCGGTAAGCGCCTTTTGCTTGCATTCAAATTTGACTACCATTAACATTCCGATAGAAACACGCCGATCAACGCTTAACGTGGAAAGAGTGAGCACGACATCTGTTTGCATCATTTTTTGAAGTCTACAGAAGGAATAAGGAGCATCACTTCGATTAGAGGAAATGGACGAAAACGATGAGTACACTACTTTCTTCGAGACGATCAAAGCATTTGGGGGGCCTAGCCAATTTCCAATGTCAAAAATGTTGAAACTCGTGGAAGAGGCAATCCCGTCGACCACACCCAAGAGTATAACACCCAATGAATTTCTTAGGAGTGAGCTCAATAGATAAAGTTTCCATATTACACTATCGATGGAGCTAAAAAGTGGTATAATAAGCTTGAATCAGACAGCTTTTTTAGTTGGCGAACCTAAAAAATCAATTCATTCATATGTTAAACTGTAGGAATGCTCCTAGCTCATCCGAACAAGGAGAATCCACAACATGATGCAGGGCCTCAATGAGCCTTTACAGAACTATCTCAGGCGTTGTAACTAGGAAATGGTTGTTATGAAAAGCTTTCCACGCGATACAGTTTTTCAGGCTTTAAGGTTCGGTTTAGATACAATGACTTATTATTGGATACACGTGCGTAATTAAGTAACCAACACGTTTGACAAATTGGTGGATTTAATCAAATAGAGATCAACATTTAGGAAATGATAAGGTCGGATGATTCACAAATAGAGGCATCACCGGACGGATAGAGGGATCCAACACCTCCCTGATCGTATGATCGAGATAAATATTGTCCGAGTTGATACATGGCCCAACAAAGAAGACAAGCTTATGTGAATCCACTCACCTAAAGCTTATGAGATGATCCAAAATAATCTCACTCTGATTCTTGAAATTCGACTTGGTGATTCTAACTCAATTGCACAAATAAGTTAACTAAAGGTTGACCGGTTATTCGACATCTCTTATGTTGGTCCTAGAGTCCACAAAGAACAAAGTTTAAAGCAATAAATCGCAGAAAATAAAGATGAACACAAGGATTTTTC
>CAIGRO010239490.1:0-11677 GCA_903798355.1 Fraxinus baroniana | reverse complement strand
TTTAAATAGGCTAAGAATGACATGTTTTACTTTTTAAATACTCATTTCATCTCAAAAAGATATGTTTGTTTCTATTTTCACATTAATTAAGATAATATAATTAAGAATAATGAAAAATAAAATTTTCTCTTATATTTTTTCTGTATACCTCTACATTAAATAGTTGTTTAAATATGAGTAATTCATATTTGTTGATAACAAGTCACATTAAATAAGAATGTAATGGAAAAAAAATTATCTACTCCTAATAAGGAAAATATTTTATAATTTGGGACGACGAAAAAAGAAAATAAATTTATCTTTACGACTTACGAGTGTAAAATCTGACAGCTTGAAAGGTTGAAAATCCAACCTTAATTTTCTATTTTTCAGATAACAATAATAATTAGAGTTAGATAGGCTCGACTGAAGTCGCAAGACGAATCGAGCTACACTAGTCTCGATAAAATACCCAACGGTCCAGTCCACCTTCACCGCAGAGTCCCACCAATGGCTACGAAGATAAATGAACCATAGAAGTGGGTTTGAGAACAAATTCCTCGCACCCAGATGAAGCCGCTCATTCGGCTCCCAAATTCCACCTCAAAACTCCGACCCACCACCACCGCACCGTCCTCTACCACCACCGCCACATCTTCACCGCCTCACCACCACCACCACTTATCAAAAGACAATGACGATAACTTCGTAGCATTGCTAAACGACATCGTGCGGAGCAAGCAGAACTGGAATTTAGCCCTCAACAACCCCTTCATATCCACCAGCCTCAACCCCCGCCATATCGAAAGATTTATCATCCAAAATCAGCACGATTCAAGGTTAGCCCTTCGCTTTTTCAATTTTCTTGGTCTGCATAGGAACTTCCACCATTCTACGATGTCGTTTTGCATAATGGTTCACTCCCTTGTCCAGTCCAATTTTTACTGGCCTGCCTCTTCGCTTTTGCAGACCCTTTTGCAAAGAAAGGAGGATCCCAGTTCCATTTTTGAAAGCTTGTTTGAATCTTATAAAAGATTCAATTTTTGTTCGGCTTATGGGTTTGATTTGTTGATTCAAAGCTATGTTCAGAATAGGAAAGTGTTGGATTCTGTGGTGATTGTGAAATTAATGAAAGGGTGTAATGTGTTCCCAGAGGTGAGGACTTTTAGTGCGGTGTTACATGGATTGGTTAAGGTAAGGCAATTCAACATGGTTATAAGTCTGTTTGATGAGCTGTTTTCGGGTTCCGGACTTCACCCGGATGTTTATGTATACACTGCTCTGGTTAGGAGTTTGTGTGAATTGAAGGAATACGATAAGGCGATGGAAGTGATGAGTTGGGTCGAAAAGAACTGCAAATTGAATGTGGTCATATATAATGTGTTGATTCATGGATTGTGTAAAGGTGGGAGAGTTTTTGAGGCTGTTGATGTTAAGAAAACACTGGGGTTTAAGGGTTTAGGAGCTGATGTTGTTACATATTGCACACTGCTTCTTGGACTGTGTAGAGTGGAGGAGTTTGGGATTGCTCGAGAGTGGGTTGAGGAAATGCTGGATTTGGGGCTTGTTCCAAGTGAAGAGGCTATTTCAAATGTAGTTGACGGGTTGAGAAGAAAAGGGGATGCTGGCAGTGCTTATGTTTTGCTCGATAAGGTGGGGAGATTTGGGACAATGCCTAATTTATTTGTTTGTAATGCCACGATTCATTCTTTGTGTAAAGATGGGAAGCTGGATGAAGCAAATTCGTTGTTTGGGAAGATGAATGAGATGGGGTTGCTCGTAAATGATATAACGTACAACATTATTATTGATTCGTTTTGCAAAAGAGGGAAAATGGATGAAGCCATCAGCATTTTCGATAAAATGCTCAATGTTGGAATAAAACCAACTGTTTATCCCTACAATATTTTGATTAGTGGGCAATGCAAGTTGGGAAAATTGAATGCAGCAGAGTCTCTGTTTGTTAAGATGAATGATAAGGGATTGACTCCCACTGTGGTAACGTATACTTCATTGATAGATGGTTACTGTAAGAAAGGAGAAGTGAACAAGGCATTAAGGCTACATCATGAAATGACAGGAAAGGGGATTTCACCAAATGTTCATACTTTCACGGCGCTTATTTCTGGTTTTTGTCGTGCAAACATGATGGCTGAAGCTAGTCAATTATTCAATGAAATGGTTGAAATGAAAATTATACCAAATGAGGTTACCTATAATGTTTTGATTGAAGGAAGCTGTAATGAAGGTAACATGGCAAGGGCCTTTCAGTTGCTCGATGAGATGGTGAAGAAAGGTCTTGTACCGGATACCTATACTTACAGGCCTCTAATAACTGGGCTTTGTTCTACGGGTAGGTCATCCGAAGCTAAAGCATTTGTCGATGACCTTCTAAAAGAGCATCATGAGTTAAATGAGTTGTGCTATTCTGCTCTATTACATGGTTATTGCAAGGAAGGAAGATTGAAGGATGCATTGAGTGCTTGTGGTGTGATGGTCAAAAGAGGTATCGCCATGGATCTTATATGTTATGCTATACTTGTTCACGGGATTCTCAAACAGAACGATACGAAACTGTTAATATCAATTTTCAAAGAGATGCTCAGCCAAGGATTGAAGCCTGATAGTGTGATGTATACTAACATGATTGATATGTATGGAAAAGCTGGAAATCTTGAAATGGCGATCAGCCACTGGGATATAATGGTAAGTGAAGGGTGCATCCCAAGTGTTGTGACTTACACTGCGATGATAAATGGCTTATGCAAGGCTGGTATTGTTGAAAAAGCAGAGATTCTTTGTAAAGAAATGTTGATTAGTGGCTTAATACCAAACGAGATCACATATGGGTGCTTTCTTGATCATCTTACTAAAGAAGGGAATATGGAGGAAGCCATGCAGCTACACAAGGCAATGCTTAAAGGGTTTCTTGCAAACACCATTACTTACAATATGCTAATTCGAGGTTTTTGCAAGTTTGGCCAAATTCAGGAAGCTGCTCGGGTTCTAGTCGAAATGACCGATAATGGTATCTTTCCAGATTGTATAAGCTACTCGACGATTATCTATGAATGTTGTCGGAGGGGCAACTTGCAAGGAGCCTTCCGACTATGGGAATCCATGCTAACCCAGGATCTGAAGCCTGATGCCGTGGCTTATAATTTACTAATATATAGATGCTGTGCTGCCGGAGAACTGAACAAGGCTTTTAAATTGCACGAGGATATGGATAGACGAGGTCTGAAGCTAACTCGGGCAACCTATGCTTGCCTTCATCAGACTTGCTTGACAGGATCACTCAGCCCTACCAGCAGCTAACTGCTGGTGAAATATCATCTATACGATGTGTGTATCACAAGAAGCATAGTTTCTGTTGACGTCTGAATCTGGCTAGAATATTCTGTCAATAGAATGAGCCAAAAACCTCTATCCAACCTGCCCGCTCTGCAATGAGGTAGAATGCTTGGCCACTGGAAAGGGAAGGGTGGTGTCTAGAAGCACTCTCTGATGCCCAAGTAAGATGGAAAATTTATGAAGAAAAGTGAATGGACAGTAACTAGGAGGAGAGAGAGCAAGGACAAACAAGTCATAGCTCCCGTCATGTCAATGTCACATCTCTGACATGACGCCTCACTTTGTCACCATAGACAGTTACTGTGCCCAATTTTTTGGAGGAGGCACGTTGGGATTGTTGAGCTGACACTTCTTGAAGGAGGCACAGTTGAGTGCTTGACCAAGGTAAGTTGCAGTCAGTCTATACCGAGAGCTCTCAAGACAGTTGCTGAGCTGCTGCCTGTATAGTTAGGCTTGTAGACAATTGACGCATCTTGCCAAGGGTTAGCATTTAGGTGTCAATAGGTTGTTTAGTCTTCTTGGCTGGGTCCCTCTGTGCCACGACTTGGGATAAGTGAATAACAGTTTCATTTCGAACTTCACTGGTGGGTGATCTCACTAAAGATCCTGGGTCGGATTTGTAAAGGTTTAAGGTCATGATTTTATCGAGGACCACCAGAAGATTGTAAGATATTGTTTTTGACATTAATCGTACTCTTACATTAATCCAGTTGTGCAGAAGTAGACAAGATTGACAAAGAACATTACGTAGGACTAATTACATGCAGTATCCTCAGAGGAGAATGCTGACAAGGTTTATACATCATTGACTTGTAAAGATAAATTATTTATTCATCACTTCATGATGGGTTTGTAATCTTTAGACTGGTGTTTATTGTATTTATTCCTTGAAGTTCTTCTGTAGAAAAATTCTCTGTTGACATTGCTTTTTTTTTTTTGAAAAGCAGTTCACAGGCATTACAGCCAAGAGCAATGGAGCATACCAATTTTGTAAGTGAAAGATTATACATTCTGTATTATTTATTAGGGAAAATTGCAGCAATAGTCCCTGATCTATTGTCTTAGTAGCAAGCGAGTCCCCATTCTACTTTTTTGACGTATCATGATTCATTCTGCTATATTTATTAGGGGAAATTACAGCATTAGTCCCTTATATATTGTCTTAGTAGCAAATGAGCACCCATTCTACTTTTCTGCATTTACGTCCCCTAAGTATCATTTATGTTGAATCTAAGACATCATTGGACAAAAACCGACCAAACGACTGTTAAAGTGTCTGTTTTTCATCAAAAAGGCCATTATATACCCCTATTCTTAATTTAAAAAATAAAAAATAAAAACAATAAATAAATAAAATTATATCCTTAATTTTCTTTAATTCAACATCCCAATCACCCTATCGAGGTTAGGTCTGCTTCTCTTCCTGGTGAAGATCTTGAAATGATTTCTTAGGGTTTAATTGCACTATTTGCCGGCAATCCCAATTCCTTTTTTCCCACCTTGAATAGATGTTCTTTCTCAATCCATCTCCAATCCCTGTTTCTTCAGTTATTCCTCCCCAACCCATCTCAATCCCAAAGCATTTTAGGAAGTTCTCCACTATGTTCAAAATTCCTTATATGCAATGAGTAGATAGTTGGGTCCATATTCTACCACAGATTTTTCAAATTTTGTTGGCTGTCTCGAAGGGTTTTCGCTTATGGAGGAGATTTTCAAATTTTTCTTTATGTCAATATTCAAGGTTATATGATTATAGGATATTCATATTGATAATCATCTCTTCAAGGAAGAAGGGTACGAGTTGGGTAGGAGGAAATTGGATTAAAGTTTGGTTGAAAAGGAAATAATTGTGGTTGAAGCTGAATTAGGGAAGGAACCAAGTTTGAAGGTGGATTTGGGAGAGAAATAATTCGGGTTTCTTGTTAATGAAAAGCAAACTTTCACGATTCATTTGGATGGTTGTCCAATAAGGACCGAGGAGCAATAGAAATTATACATTGGGGACGCAAGTCCCCAAAAGATAGAATAGACTCATTTTCTACTAGGGCAATAGGCTGGGGGACTAATGCTACAAATTTCCCTTGTATATTCAATGCAAACTAAAACAAATATCACGGATGGTACCGTATAGCAACATCTACACTAGCATGTACGAAGTGAAAGGAACAACAATGTTGAATGAGAGGAATAAGAATAGTCGAGAACACATTTCCAAAACATAGAAACCAACTGAACGGCAGTTATCATGAAATTCACAGCATAAATTCCACAACAGAAGTCATAAAATACGATCAAAATGATCTATTTTCTGTATAAAGAACGGACTACAAAGTTAAACTTCAACAAGAGAGCAATATAATAGCTTAGGTGTAGCACAGTTTCATGAGCTATTAACATTTCTCGCAAGTTGAGCAAAGAGCATATAGCGTCATACTTTGCTGTAACTCTGGAGAACATTTAATTGCAACGACTTTTGAAAACATCAAGACCCATTTCAGTTGGATCAGTTGCTTGGAGCTCCACCTGAATGCCGTCTAATTCCCTCTTGAAACTGTCCTTGGAGCTCGCGTAGATCATTTTGCTCCTAACTCTTGAAGTGTCGGGAGACCTTATTACATAGAAAATGGAGACACCACTAGTTAGCACATTTAAAAAAAGTGGTGATTGATTTTGACATTTACACAAAATCTTTTGGCAATGTATTCACCATGCTATGAAGAAAATCCTGCTCTTTTGGCAATTCTCTTCAGTTACGAAGTCATAATCGTAAACTGCATATCGACACTCATCAGCAGGTAGGCTAGCAGTAAAGTCCTCGTAAGTTTGACTTGGTTCACCAAGCTTTTCAACAATAACCTGTTTTTGCTTCTCCTCAATCTTGAATACTATAAAACGAAAAGTTCTTTTTGCTTTCAATTCCAAAAACTTCTGCTTACAGTCATCGTGCACTGCCATCCCCGATGCTGCGTTAGCCTACACGCACAAGTGCTGTTAGGATCTAGGAACTAAGAAATTGACTTAGTGCACCACACACGATTTGATGATAATAAATTCTAATGACTTAAGAATGATATGTACTACATGCAAGTGAAAGAGAAGGTACACCATTTGATCTAAATGACGAATTGCGACACACTTCATTTTCAAGGACGAGAGGGAGAGGGAACTGTCTAAAAATACCAGTCGTATTAGACAACAAAATTGTTAAAAACACTGCCAATGATGATTCCAAATAATATTAGGGTCCGTTTTATAGCATGAAATTCCATGGAAAATGTCACATCCAAGGAAAATGAATTTCACTTTGACCATTTGATTGCAACGTGGAAATGGAAATCAAATTCCAAGGTGCAATTACTTTAAGTTGCATTTTCTTTGTTTTCATGAAAAACGAATTCCTATGGGTTTGGTGGGTTTTTATTTTCTAACTAACATGAAATTGTAATTTTTTTCCACATTTGCTATCAAACGGAAATAACTACTACTTAAAGCTCAAGTAGTGGCAAGTAGCAGTTCTTTAAACACCCAACTGCTGTCAAAATCCACATGCATGCCAACTAATCACATAAAAACCGAATGGATAAAACAGCAGATAATGCAAGTAAAATGGCATTTCTAAGTCCACCTCCACAAACTCTAGAGCTACAATCTAGTATTGCACCACGGTGACAACGAAATATATTTTTAGAGATTAAGAAGTGATTGTGGCGACATTATTCATGTCCAAAAGAACCGAAGCATTTTGTTTTTCTTTTTTGCCACAATTAACTAGTTATGAAGCTATTATCAAATATCAACAAAGAATTCTAATATTGATAGAAAAGATATTGGTATAGTAAATTTCTTGTGAATCTCAGCAATACAGAAAAAATTAGGTTGGCTTATTTCCAAATCTGAATTTATTTATCGTCTAATTCAGTGTTTATTGCCTAGTCAAAGTTCCAGCATGGCATCGTGGAGAATGGAGAAAACTAATTACCTAAGTTGCACAAAAAGGGACATGGGACACAGTCGTGACACGAGGACATGAGAATTTTAGGAAAAGTAGGGCACAAGCACGTAGATTAATTTCTTTATAACATTTTAAATTCATTTTTGTATCTTCATTTTTATACTTCTTAAGCATCCCACGAGAGTTAGTAATTTAAAAAATATATATAAAATGGGACAAGGGAACTGGGCACATGGCTTGTTGGATACATGTCCTTGAAGCCCTAATAAAAGCGTGCATCATAGCTAATGGGTATCTTCCAGTTTAATGTTGCATGTGATTTGCATTTATAAAATCATATAAAAATTTCCTTTGTATTCATATAACATAAGGATATAAAATTCATACGCTATTAGTTAATAGTGTTCTATGGAACTCAGGAATCTCAAAGATCGAGATGATAGAAGTAAAATTGGAAAGACATGGAAGAGCAAACATTTTGGAAGGAAGAAATGCTAGAGCTTTTAAGGACAGACTAAAAGTGAATCTTTTTTAGTGCTCCAGGGACTATAGTAATGACGATTGTACATCTCAAAAGAACTTTCTGTTAGATGTTTATAATTGTAAACGTAATTTAGTTCTATCTCTGTTCAAAGAAAAAGAGAGCAATCTTTTGGCATGTAGAAACTAATTGCTTCAAGATCTAACTAGCATCAACATGACTAAATTGATATTGTGCAGGCCTGTTTCAGAATTGCTGGATCTTCCGTTATGTTCCATTGATGAAAAGCAAGGTTCAATTCATTGCTGTAAACAAGCCGACACAAAAGATAATAACAAGCTTCTAAGGGACGCCTATTTAAAACAAGCTGATACGCAACAAATCATCATCAAAAAGAAAAAGTATTATGATGCGGTGATCCCAGGAAGACTATAATAAGACAATTAAAAGAAAATTGCAGCAGTTCCGCATCATTTGTGAGATTCTTTGTTTGGATACATATTAAGCAAGAACTGAGATGCAATGCCTTTCAATCATTTATTTTCTTTTTGAATAGGAAGAAAACCAATCTGTTACAAATATTTGTCGTGTATGTCACAAACGGAACGCAAGAAACCCGATGCTGAAGTTTAAAGGCAAAAAGGTTTTTATATAAAAATTTCTCGAATATAGTTCTATTGGATAGCTTCACTCTTGTGTAAATAATAATAGTATCTTCCAACTAAAAGCATGTTCAAGTCCCCTTAAATCCCAAAACAAAAAGAGAGAGGTTTTGTCATTTGAAGAAATAGTTCTATTTAATTCTAATGCAAATCAAAATCTCTCAAATCAGTTGCATCAACAAATCCAATAATGTTCCCTGTCATCTTAGATCAGACATATTGTTCACAAATTGCAAATCATTATCCGATCATTTACCTTACAAACCAAGCACGTATGTCCGATAATCTTAATGTTACTTACCCACACAATAATGATTTCCCTCAAAAATAAATAGCGCGAGAATCAATTATTTATGTGAAATCATCTCAATATAAACCCCAAAAATCAGCAGTAAATCAATCAGAAATCATAAGGCTCTACAAACTTTAACCAATGCGAAATTCAGAGAGCAACAACCAAAATCAACATAAATCAGATCTAAAATCTCATAAACAAAAAAAGGACGAAATCGTATAGTCAAAACGAACTTAAAAAAATAACCAATGGTTTCCAATTTCCACTCTATACTTCATAAACTCCAAAGATCGTTAATCAAACACCAAAACTAAATGTGAAAAACAAAAACCATAAAACACTTTCTCACAGAGATTTATAAACGCACTTTTAACTGATAATGATGTAGATTAAAAGTGCAGGGAAAAGAGTATCACCATTGTGAATGGAGAAGATCTAGGAGAACGGAGCGAGAAAATTTAGCGCTGAAAATGGAGTCGTGGTGGATATTTAGGGGCAGATAATATAGCGCGAGATGAGACACTGAACGACGAAACTTTTTGTTCACAGAGAACCTGCATTCTGGGAAATGGGAATGGGCAAATATATCGATACCATTTTAATTGTACTAGAGGTCCTCAACATTTGTTAGTTGTCATTCTTATGTTTTTGACTTTTATTAATCATAATGTTATCCTCAATCATTCATTAATTATCGTATATAATTTTGGCTATAGTGAGGAACAAATATTTTGCCAAATTTTTTATATTTATTTTTAATTTTAAAAAAATATGAAGGTATATAAATTTGTGATGAGAATCAAGGAACGAAAGCTAGTATGGATTGTTGCAAGTTGAAGAATGATTAATTACAAGATCAAGAGCAAACAGAATCAAGGAAGCCATGCAATTACTTTATCAAATTAGGTGGGCCGAGAGTTTGAATGCAACAAACAATACACAAAGTTTCAAGTTAGGCATAAAAGAGGAATCAACTTTGGTGCATTTGATTCAAGTAAAGGAAGAGAGGCTTTCGGCAAAGCCCTGTGGCCACAAGACTTTAATTCAGTGCAGTCGCGAGAATCAAAATTTTCAATCCGAGACCAAAAACGCTTCTTCCATGCGATCGCGATCAATATAAACATGCTATTGCAACACTTTCGATAGAGTCCGAATTTTTAATTTTTCATTTTTAATCAAACTCAATTATTTTGATGCTATATAGTAGTATTTCGGTTTTCTTAGGATTTTTATGAGTTGCCTATATATGTGGTTTCATTCTTTCATTGTAAATTAACAATTATTTTGAAAGAATTAATAGAGTGAGATTTGTTTTCTACTTGATCTGAATTGAACTCAATTAGAACTTATGAAAGATTCATATTCTTTGTGGCATTCAACACTTATAGCAAGGTTCGTGATTTTTGTAATTGTGGGGATCAAGGTTCATCAATAACTTTAGTTATTTGATTCAATAAATCATTGGGTCAAGCTTCGAACTCTGATTATAGCTTTCTTGGAGTTCGTTTCAATCTTTTGTTGGTTTCGGAGTTCCTAATATTACGCGGATTCACATCAATTGGTATCAGAGTTTTGACTCTAAAATCGGGTTTTTATCCTTGATCTTTTCGTTGTTTCCTAATTCCAAGTCTTCTTGTGTCTTCATCATTGAGTCTTCATCAAATTTTTTTGGTTTATTGCATTTGTTGATCTTTTCCGTATATTTAGTGTAAAAAGGGGAAAATTGCGGGAAAAGCCTAAAAAAATCTAGAAAAAAAGGTAATTAGTCAAGATAATGCTTATTCAATTTCAAAAAACACTTTTTTGAAATTCTTGTGGTGAAATCTTCAAGAAATACATTCTTTATAGTCATTCAGTACCTATGACTTCTTGAAATTATATATTGTGTTTTCATTCAATTTCCTTCGAGTCATTATCCTTCTTTTTTCTTTTGTTCTTGCGGGATTGAACCTAACAAATGGCTGAATTTTTTATTGAGATTAATTAGTTCCTTAGAGAACTTGACAAAGAAAGCATAGAGAGGAAAAAAACAAGAGTGGTGAGCTTCTTATCGAAAAAGTCAATATTGAGTGAAACATTTGAGTGCAAACACGTGAGGCATACAATTCTAGTTACTAAGATGTCTGAAATAGAAAGATCAATATCTAGGGAGGAGAACAGTCAATCCTTAATGTTGAAAGCTATGTAACAATAGTTTGAGCAGATGAATGTGGTCGGAAAAATTAAGGATAGAATGGATCAATAGGATACGGTGATTGCAAACTTACAAAGTGGTAACCTAGAGAAGATACTAATGTTAGGAGACAAGATAGACGTGATCTTAGAGCTGAATTTGATTATGAGAATAAAGTAGAGAGTAAGAATGAGTATGAGGAATAGAATAGATAAGTGTAATAGGGAACCTAGATGAGATCTTAAAGACTTTGGCGGAGATCAAATTGATTGAAATTGAGTAGCATTAAGATGGAGATTCTTTCATTCTAAGACAGAAACGAATTAGAAGTGTATTTGAAGTGGGAGAAAAAGATAAAATTGATTTTTGATTACCATAACTATTTTGAGAAGAAAAAGATGAAATTAACCGTGATAGAGTTTACTGATTATGTAATCATATAGTGGGATCAATTGGTGACAAATGGTGGGAGAAATCATGAGAGGCCTATAGAAGCATGGTGAATTAAAGGCTATCATGAGAAAGATATTTGTACATAGTCATTATTATAGAGACCTTTATTAAAAAATACAAAGCCTTAGCCAAGGTTCAAGGAGTGTTGAGGATTAATATAACGAAATGTGGGTAGCTATGATTATGGTCAATGTTGAGGAGGATCGAGAGGCCATAATGACAAGATTTTTGAATGGTTTAAATAGGAATATAGTCAATGTAGTAAAGTTACAACATTATGTGGAGTTAGATGACATGTTACATGTGGCTATGGAGATGGAGAGAAAGT
>CAIGRO010239486.1:0-13923 GCA_903798355.1 Fraxinus baroniana | reverse complement strand
TTTAAATTTTTTTTTTGGTGCAATGAAAACAAATTTTATGGACAATTGTAAAAACAAATTCCCTTTAATGGATAATTTTCATGAAAAACAAAGTAACACTAACACCAAAAGATCCAAAATTTCAACATTTTTCGAGTGGAAAATTATATCAATCAAACATAATTAATTGACAATTCCCACGAAAACAATTCTAGGCAATTCGATTCTCTGATATTCATTTTCTTTACACCCAAATTTTACTCTTGCAATCAAACATACCCTTAGTGTCAATTTGATAAGCAAATGTGGAAATGAATTTCAATTCAATGTTAGCTGGAAATAAAAAGCCACCAAACCCATATGAATTCGTTTTCCATGAAAATAAAGAAAATGCAACTTAAACTGATTGTACATTGAAATTCGGTTTCTATTTCCACATTGCAATCAAACGGTCGAAGTGAAATTCCTTTTCCTCGAATGTAATATTTTCCATAAAAAATGTGGCTATCAAATAGGGCCTTAAGTCTGTTGCACTCGATCACTCACCGGATAAAATCCATCTATGATTATGTCCATGTGGAAGATGGAAAATCTATGAGACTGTTAAATCACTCACTAAATGCATACGCGGATTGTCCAACTCAGCCAAACACGGCTTACCCATTAAATTCAAAATCGTGTTTGTATTCGTGAAATCAAAACCACTCCAACTTTGGGGCAAATTTTGAAATCATGGAGGAAATCCCCAAGCCCCAGAATCACGCCACAAACCCTAACCACCAAATCCACTGATTTCAGATTTTGCCCCAAAGTTGAAGTGGTTTTAATTTCACAGATACAAACACAATCTTTAAATTTAATGGGCAAGTTGTGTTTGGCTGATCTGGACAATATATGGTGGGTGATTTAACAGCCATGTAGATAGAACCATAGACGGAACTAATTTGGTGAGGGATGGAGTGCAAAGAAATTAAGTTCAATGGTCAGGGAAGATTTTTTAAGTTGGGTGAGTAAGTCGTGATGAAGTGCAAAGTTCAATAAGTGCTCAAACATTTAAATTGTTATATGTTAGGATTGACTCGTGAACATGACAGTAATTACATACTGACACGTGAACGGGTCAGTTTCCAGAATTTCAAAATTCAAGTTTTTATCCTATTACTATTATACAGTAAATAAAATATAAACGTGTGATATAACATAGTAAAATTCTAAACAAAACATCTATTGGCGCCCATGTCACAGGCAAATCACTATAATCAAGACTTTTGAATTGCGATATAAAGGGAAAAAAATTCAAAAAAGCAACTAACGAAACTTCCCTTTCTTGTCATTTTGAATTGTAGAGGAATGGAATCAAACCCACAAATATTGATTTTTCGCCACAGCTACAAATGTACCCGGAATCTTCCTCAAATTGGAATAAAGACCTTAAAATTCTTGTTTTCATACCAAATGTCGTCTGTATATTGAATCAATTTTAAGCATCAAAATCTATGTATTCAATCTTCAAGAACAAAGGTTGCCAAGAACATATGCAATCAAAGCTTCAGCAGTTGTCCCTTCTCTCTCCTAAAAAAATGTGTGTCTAGGTCTCTTGAGGTTCAAGGTGTCAATTATTTTCGGTCTGATATCCTAGTTAAAGAAAAAAAAAACATTCAAGAAAATTAACTTCTTACCAAATTTATAAAGCAATAAGAAAGGCAATAATATATGATTTAATCACAAGAAAAACTTCTTATCTTTGATTTGATGGAAAGATGGAGGAAATATCAATATGTATTGGATTCCTTGAATTCTTATTTTAGGAGCTTTTAATAAATAAAACATAATGTTATTTTTTTACCATAAAATCATGTTTACATAACAATAATAATATGGAGATATAGAAATTCGAAGTTTTGGAATTCAGGCAAAGTTAGTTTAATTCACCATTATTGTTGACCCCGAAAAATGGTCACGACACGTGGCCAACAGAATAATACTCCATGTAAACTCCTTTTGGCGCACGGTAAAACACCATTAGTCACTCGTGACCTTTTCCGGTTGAGGTGGAAGTGGTCACAAGCACTCCGACCGTCAAGTTATTGATTTCGTAACTGGAAAACGACGTCCAGCAGTGAGGTGATCGATGGAACGTGGCTGAGTGTATGTATAAGTATGTGATCCTCAGAGTTGAGAATTCTTTCTAAGTCTAAAAATGAGAGAGCAGCCCCCCTCCCCCATTGCCTTAATGAGGGAGTATTCATACTAATAGGAAGGGAGAGGAGAACCTGGATGAAGGGACACATTCCTTTATAGGTGTTAATCTGTTCATCCATAGGTTGGTGGGTATTAAATGTTTCCTGACATATCAATATGAGTTAGCCGTTTGGAGTCTGCTACGCATCCCATCAACCAAGTTAAGGATTTGATTTTGGGGAGATCTTCTTATAAAAGATCTTGACAGGCATGGAGAAGTGAGTATGCGGTGTGACGAATGCAGAGTGTGGGCTTCGTATCCGTCATATGTGGCAGATGAGTTCGGATCGTCTATGAAGTGAGCAATAACATTTCAGTTCGGACTATTAGATTCGGTTCATCCACATGAATTCGGTTTTGCCCAAACAAGGCAGAGGCTACCTCTAATTTAGTTCGTCTGCCACGTGGCCGCACAAGAATCAGTTCGTTTTCCACGTGGCGGAAAAACTGGATGGATGAGATTGAGGGCTCATGAGGGCCCGTAACAATAGTTACTCAAGTTCGTATATGGATATTTATATAATGCGTGGACTTCAATGTGGCTATATCGTGTCATTTGGTTATGTGTACGTACCTATCTTTCCTGAATGACAAAGCGTCAAGTGTGGCAACTTTAGAAAAAGTTGTTGCGGGCGAGGTCCCTTGAAGGATGAAGCGTTGAGTGTTGGGAACTTTGGAGGTGAGGTCCTAGGTGATTAGACAACCTAGGGTCATGTGCTAATAATTTGAAACCTTTGCATCTTCCTAATGTAATCATGAGGGCGTCGCTTGCTTCCAAGGCACGCTTCCTAGATAATAAATGGTAATCATAGAGATGGCTAGACAATTTCAAGGTAACGTATTTGGCAAGGACGTGAAGAACATCGCTTAATCAGGACTGTTGGCTCATGTGACCTTCAGGATTAATGACGATGATGTGCTATAGATTTGAATGGCCCAATTGTGATTAATGATGATTTTATGGCTGGGGTGAGTTGTCAACAATTATATAAAGCCAAAACCTCTCATTTCACAAGTTTAGTTTGCAAAAAAATTCTGATTTCTCTCTATTCTATCGGTTCTCTCCATTCCTCTTTTTCTCCGGCGACCAAGACCCTTAGACTCTGGCGATAATTCTCCCCTAGGTAATATTTTTCTTTCCTTTGCTCCTTTTTTTTCTTGTTGGGCTTTCGAAATTTAAAATGGGTACTGAGAGGTTTGGGAATACATCCACGGGTGAGGAGGGGCGAAGTGTGGGGAGTTTTGCCTCTAGGGAACCCATAGTCGTCACTTCGGTCAAATTAGGTAGGGCCATCAGGTCGGGTGAGAATATTTAGAGACTTTCGACCCCTCATGTGGACACTTTGATATAAAGGAGAGCCTCTGATTACCCTTCCAACATTATCCCTGAAATTTAGGCTAATTGTAGACAAGTCTTTAGGACTTGATAGTGTAAAACCGATAGTACCAGACCCCAGCGAGAGAGCATGCTTCCCGATGCCAGGGTGTATAACCATAAGAGAGAACCCATTGAGGACAAGTCTTAGACTTCATTTCCATCACTTTTTTAGGTTAGTTCTTCATTCCTATGGACTAGCTCCAACCCAACTCCATCTGAACACCTGGACACAGATGGTTGGGTTATGGATGCTATGGAGTCAAGCCAGCCTAGGCGTTGCCATGCTATTTAGTGTCTTCCACTCCATTTACTTCTCCAAAAGTGTAATCGAGGGTGAAAAAAATAAGGGGTGGTACTACTTGACCCCCTAAGATCCTACTCCCGATTTGTGATGGGCCTACCTCTTCGGTGAAGAGTGGGGGAGGTCGTGGTTTTGGGCAGCTGGGAGATAGAACACCATGGAGAATGACCCCATGGCTCCTCTTACTCTTCAGCCAGTAATCACCTTTCCTACCTGGTTTTACTTGGAATTGTTTCTTATTGATTAATATTTTCTTTGTTTGAGGTGTGAAATCTCCGAAGAGCAGTGGGACATCGTCAGCCACATCTCCCTACAGTCATTAATAGACCATAACTACAACGAGTTGATCGATAAGAACACTCACTTTACTCTCCACGGACTAATAGCCTCTCAAGGTGAGCTTTATTTGTGCCCTCAATTTGGTTAGACACTCACTTGTAAATATACTAACATTTCTTCCTTATTGCAGATAACTTTTTGAAAAAGAAGCCATTAGGCCAGATTTCACTACCATCCGCCAAAGTGTGGCAGAGGCAAGACTGTTAAAAACCAGTTCGACTACTTATAAGAAGATGGCTTAAAAAATGAATACATTAAGCAAGAGCCAACTATCTAATGAAGAGGACAAAGTAGATGGAGGCATCTCCTTAATAAAAAGGAAAAAGTCATGCCCATTAGGGGTATCCTCTTCTGCTGCCATGGTGGCCAGGCATCTATCACCCTCAATCCCAACTAGGGTGACTATCGAGCCCCTTCCAAAGCTTCACTAGTTGTGATACCAAAGACTACGATGCCCTGCCCATCTACTCAAATTGGATAGCCAGCTCAGAAGAGGCTGAAGAAATCTGCCAACCCTTCTCCTCGCAGCAAAGTAACTAACTTTTTAGGGAGCAATAAGGATGACCTCTTAGTAGCCAACAACGTTTGCGTGGCTCGAGCATTAATTATTGGCATGGTGGCGGAGGATTTAGTCTGGGGACTCCGTAAAAGGAATGAGGAATTGGAGCAGAGGGTTGGGACCTCGAAAAACTGGAAGAAGTAGGCGAGAAAGGTGAAGAATGAGGCGGAGGTTGCCGAGATGAAGAGGACTGAGGCAGAAGTTAAGCTTGATACTACTGAGATCTAGATAAACCAACTTAATGATGAGCTTCATGAATCTGTTTCTCAAGTGGCACCTCTGATAAAAAGGGTTGACCAGTCTAATGAACACCAACGGATCGTCTCTAAGACGTTGGAGTAGGCCAACAAGGACAAGATAGAACTCAGGATGCTTACCGAGGCCCAAAAAGAGGAGATTGAATCTCTTAAGGCTAAAGTGAAGACAATAGGTGAAGTGACGATTCAGAACCACATCGACAACTTTACCCAAATGAAGGAATACGATAACTTTGCCAACTATTGGGCTTCATAAAGTGCCTAACAAATGATGTCTCGCTTGAGAGAGGTGTATCTGGAGCTGGACATTTCCTTTTTAGAGGAATAGTTCGACGGTCCTACTGAAAGCCTACCTGATATCGAGGCTGAAGAGGAAATCCCTTAAGAGGAGGTGAGATTTGAGGTCATTGTGAATGAAGATCCACAATTTTTTTCTTCTTTCTTGTAATGACTTCGGCCCTAATCAATTTTGCAATGATTTTTTTCTTTTAACTGTTGTGTAATTTCTTTGCGTTGTAGCTTCGCTTAAATACAAACACTTAAGCAAATGAATGAATCAAATGGGATCCATGTCTGACCACTTCGCCTAAGCAAGTGGAATAAGTGTAAACACCTCACCAAAATGAATAAATCAAATGGGATCCAAGTGTGAACACTTCACCTAAGCAAGTGGAACAAGGGTAAACACCTTACAAAAATGAATATATAAAATGGGAAGTGCAAACACTTCACCCCAAGCAAATGTAGTAAGTGTAAACACCTCACTAAAATGAATAAATCAAATGGAAAGAGCAAATGCTTCACTTAAGCAAGTTGAATAAGTGTAAACACCTCACCAAAATGAATAAATCAAATGGGATCCAAGTGTGAACACTTCGCCTAAGCAAGTGGAATAAATGAATGAATCAAATGAGATCTAAGTGTGAACACTTCTCCTAAGCAAGTGGAACAAGTGTAAACACTTCACCAAAATAAATAAATCAAATGGAAAGTGCAAACACTTCACCCAAGCAAGTGTAGTAAGTGTAAACACCTCACCAAAATGAATAAATCAAAAGGAAAGTTCAAACACTTCGCTTAAGCAAGTGGAATAAGTGTAAACACCTTACCAAAATGAATAAATCAAATGGGATCCAAGTGTGAACGCTTTGTCTAAGAAAGTGAAATGATATAAACACCTCACCAAAATGAATAAAGTAAATGGGATCCAAGTGTGAACACTTNTAAACACCTTACCAAAATGAATAAATCAAATGGGATCCAAGTGTGAACGCTTTGTCTAAGAAAGTGAAATGATATAAACACCTCACCAAAATGAATAAAGTAAATGGGATCCAAGTGTGAACACTTTGCATAAGCAAGTGAAATAAATAAATGAATCAAATGGGATCCAAGTGTTAACACTTCCCCTAAGCAAGTGAAACAAGTGTAAACACCTCACCAAAATGAATATATCAAATTGGAAGTGTAAACACTTTGCCCAAGCAAGTGTAGTAAGTGTAAACACCTCACCAAAATGAATAAATCAAATAGAAAGTGTAAACACTTCGCTTAAGCAAGTGGAATAAGTGTAAACACCTCACCAAAATGAATATATCAAATGGGATCCAAGTGTGAACACTTCGCCTAAGCAAGTGGAGTAAGTGTAAACACCTCACCAAAATGAATAAATCAAATGGGATCAAAGTGTGTACACTTCGCCTAAGCAAATGGAACAAGTTTAAACACTTCACCAAAATGAATAAATCAAATGGAAAGTGTAAACACTTCGCTTAAGCAAGTGGAATAAGTGTAAACACCTCACCAAAATGTATAAATCAAATGGGATCCAAGTGTAAACACTTCGCCTAAGCAAGTGACGTAAGTGTAAACACCTCACCAAAATGAATAAATCAAATGGAAAGTACAAACATTTTCCCGATCCGCTTCTCATATAGGAGGCAACCACACCTCTCCTAAATAAGTGGTAATCTTTGACTGAGGTAAACCCGTGGGGGCGTCACGCACCTCGGTAAGGGCATTTTTCGATGTGGAAAGCATCATATCCGATGGATTGATGAGGCGACCTCAGTGGAGATGTCACGCGTCTCTCATATCGAAGTAGACATCCTTGATTGAGGTGACCCTGTATGGGCATAACGCATCTCGACTAGGGAGCTAATTTGTAGGAGTAACAACGAAGTGATAATTGGTTCATTCCATTAACAAAAATATTTACAAGACCAGAGTTGGCCTTCACAACTTCCCTACTGATAATGTTTCCTCAAATGTTCAATATTCCAAGGATGAGGCATCATTTTTCCTTCTAAGTTTTCAATCTTATATGTGCTAGGTCGAACTTCCTCCGTAATACGATACAGCCCTCCCAGTTCGACCCCAATGTTCCTGTTCTCGATTCTTTTGAGGATGGAAAAACTTTTCGGAGTACCAAATCGCCAATGCGAAAAACCTTTTTCTTTACCTTAGCATTGTAGTAACGCATCATTTTGTGCTGATAAGAGACGGGTTTCACTTGAGAGTCATCATTCTTCCCCTCGAGGAGTTCAAGCTCGAACTTTTTGAGTTCATCATTTGTCACTTCATTGAAGTGGATGCGATGGGGGTAAAGGTACTTCAACTTTTACCAGGCTTGTGGCCTCAGCCCTTTAAGTCATGGAGATTGGAGTCTCCCTGGTTGTAGTCCTGCTGGTTGTCTGTATGGTCCAAAGGACTTGGGGAAGTTTATCAACCCATGCCCCTTTTGAAGCGTCCAACTTTTTCTTCAGGGTGAGCTTGATGGTTTTTTTGACTACTTCTACCTACCCGTTTCCTTGGGGATGATGCGGTGTTGATAATTTTGAGCTCATTGTAAAAATCTCTGATCTTCTTATTGCTGATCTATTTTGCATTATCCGAAACAACAGAGTGGGGGTGCCGAACATGCATATGATATTCTCCCAAAGAAACTTGGAAGTGTTCACTTCGGTAATCTTAGCCAAAGGTATTACTTCGATCCATTTTGTGAAATAGTCAATTTCTATAATCACGAAGTATGCATTCTCCCTTCACTTTATTAGTGGGCCTATGAAATCAATTTTCCACTTAGCAAATGGCCAAGGGCTTGATACAACAGTGAGTTCTTGTGAGGATCGTCTTTACACATTAGAGAAATGCCGACATCTATCACATTTATGTACAAATTGTATTTAGTCTCTATTTCATAGTAGGCCAATAATATCCTTATTTGAGTACCTTATGTACCAGTGCTGGCCCTCTAGAGTGGTTACCACGAACTCCTTCGTGGATTTGTCTTAGGATATAGTTCCCATCTTCGCCCCTTGTGCACCTGAAGAGGGGTGATAAGAAACTTCGCTTGTATAACACATCATCTTGCAGGATGATGTAGGTAGCCCTTCTCCGAAGTCGACGGGCTTTAGCTTCATTGGTTGGTATGGTCTATTCTTTGAGAAAAGCAATAATAGGTTGTATCCACAATGGGGTGCCTTCAATCCACATCACTTCTTCTTTTCTTATAATTGAAGGTTCAACAAGATGTTCTATGGGAACCACCTTAAAGAGTTCAGAATCCTTACTGCTAGCCAATTTTGACAGAGCGTCAGCGTCGGTGTTCTAAAAAATAGGGCACTTACGTTAGTTTAAATTTTTCAAAGTTGGGGAGGAGATTCATGACTAGTTTCAGGTACATCGCCATATGCTCGTCTCTGGTCACAAACGCCATTGAGCTGCTTTACCACTATTTGTGAATTGCTATTGATGGTAAACCTCTTCACGTGCAATTCCTTAGCTAAACGAAGGTCAGCTAGGAGCGCTTTATATTTAGCTACATTATTGGATGCTTTAAATCCAAGTCTCACTACACAGTTAAACTTATGGCGCTCGGGGCTCTCCAAGATAACTCCTGCTCCTGAGCCAGCTTCTCCAAATGATCCATCAACAAAGAGAGGTGATCAAAGGAAGGAAAAGTTTCTTTATGTCAGGATAACGTAACTCTAATGGTGACAAGGCTTTGGTTATGTAGTAAACAGGCAATGGCGCGTCTCTTCTTCCGTTATAAGAACTGAACTAGTAGCTTCATCGGACACAACTAGGTAAAATAGAAAAGATTCATCTTCTTTGATCTTGGATAGGAGGGAAGCTTGTCCAAGGTAGCTTTTCAGTGCCTGGAATGTCTCATCACACTCTGATGTCCATTAAAACCTCTTCTCTCTTTTAAGAATCTTAAAGAATTGAAGGCATTTCTCTATAGCCTTAGATATGAAACGGTTAAGTGCGGCCACTCTGCCAATAAGTTGTTGGACTTCCTTAGACTTCTAAGGTGACCTCATTTCGATTAACGCCTTAATCTTCTCAGGATTCATTTCAATCTATCTCTGATTCATAATATACATAAGGAACTTGCCGGATGCTACACTAAATGCACACTTGAGATGATTTAGCTTCATTCTATATCTCCTCAAAATTTGGAAAACCTCATCTAAGTGCTTTACATGGTCATTTACTTGGAGGCTCTTCACAAGCATGTCATCAACGTAGACTTTCATTGTTTAGCCTAGATAATCAGCAAACATATTAGTTACTAGCTTGTGATAGGTGGCTCTAGCATTCTTTAGTCCAAAGGGCATCACTTTATAACTATACAGCCCCATATCCTTGATGAAAGAAGTGTTATCCTCATCTTTCGGGTACATGGGGATTTATTTATAACAAGTGTCCATAAAACTTAGTAGCTCGTGCTCAGCGGTCGAGTCTACTAACTGGTCTATTCGAGGAAGTGAAAAAATATCCTTTGAGCATGCTTGATTGAGATTGGAGAAGTCAATGCACACCCTACACTAGCCATTGTGTTTCATTACCAGGATTTGATATCCATTTTGGATCGGTGGCTTTCCAGACGAAGCCATTGCTAATAAGTTTATCCACTTCTTCTTTCAAAGTGTTATAACTCTTTGCATTCAATGCTCTTATCTTCTTCCTGTGCGGGGTTTTACTTGGATCAATTCATAAATGGTGGCAACGAATTCTTGGGTCTATTCTCATCATGTCCTTATGTTTCCATGCAATGATGTCTGAGTTCTTGTGAATGAAGTCTTTTTAGTTCATCCTTTGCTTTATTGTCCAAATTCTTTCCCATTTACAAGATCTTAGTGGCATATTGGGGATCTAATGGAAAGCTTTCCAATTCTTCTGTTGGAGCTGTTTGTGATTCAAACTTAATAATTCAAGGATCCAGTTCGTCCATGGCTTCTTTCTCAGGTAGGTTCTTCACAAAAACTTCTGCCATCTCGACTTCTTTCCTTTGTGCAGTGGTTTGCCATTCTTCAGGGACGTTGGTCATTTTAGCATCGGTGAGCACCATTTTAACTCTCCGGGGTTCATCCTTCCGTAAGGAGTTGAGATAACACTCTATTGAGCCCATTTGGTCACCTCGGATGGTGGCCATTCCTCATTCAATGGGAAATTTCATGCATAAATGATGGATGGAGGTGACAATCCATAACTCCTTCAAGGCCAACCTTCCTAGTACTTCGTGGTGTGTAGACTGATGGTCAACCACCAGGAATACCATGACATGGTGTTCTATCAGAGGTGAGGCCCCCATCTCAATAGCCAAGGTAATCCTTCCTCTTGAAATGATGTTATCTCCAGTGAATCCATACAGGGTAGAAGTAATAGGCGTAAGTTCATGGTCCCCCACCATCGTATCATAAGCAGAACCGAACAAAATGTTGAATGAACTCCCGTTATCTACCAACATGCGTTTTAATCCATTTTAGGCCACCACAACCCTTACTACTAGTACATCGCAGTAGAGATAGTGTATGCCCATCTTATCTTCCTGAGTGAATGTGATGGGCTCTACTGGCCTTACTCTTTGGGACTGATTTACTATATAGCTAGCCATGGGCAGGTCTTTGGCTTTTCAGGTGTAATTCCTTTGTGCATTTCTGAACTTACCTCCTACATGTGATTCCCCAATGATCGTGTCAATTTCTCAGATGGGTTGGTTTCCATTTACGATAATGGGATCTCTCCGGGTCGCTGTCTAATCCTAGGCTTAACTCGACTATCGTTTACGCCATGCCTAGGTGAGTGTCATCTTGTCTCACATTTCCTAGGTAAATCTGGTCCTAAGAGTGGCCTCTCTTGCTTTGAAGGTTGTTTCTTTCACCTGCGCGAGAGGCCTCTCGTTATTCACTCCTGTCGTGGCCATAGAAACAGTGGAAAGTACAGTAGGGTTGCGCCTTTTCGGAGGACCTGCTTCTAAGTCCTCCCTTCCTCGCCTATTTCTTAGATTAGAAGGTCTCCAAGGCGTTTCGATCCCAATGTTGTCGTGGGGTCCAACATGTTTATAGGCTAATGTAAGCACAATGTTCAAAGTCATTGTGACCAATGCCTGAACCGAGGTAGAGGCGATGGTATGTCGAGCATGCGCCCACAGTTGATTTACCAAATGTGGCGTGGGTCCATACCCCATTTGCTTTTGGGGCAATGGGAGCCCCTGTGCTACCCTATTTAGATGATTTTTATTGGCAATCTCAATTTTTATCATCTCTACCGGCTCGTCATATGTGGTAGGGTTTTTACTTCGGACATCTCTCTAAAATAGTGTGTTCATGTTCAATCCTCCTTTTAAGGTTGAGAGGGCTTCTTTGTCCATGACTTGCTCGTAAAATGTTATTTCATTAGTAAAACGGGTGAGGTAGCTTTTCAGCATCTCCCATGCTGCTTGCTTAATATCATGGAGGCACTGGATTGGCGTTTCTCCTTCTTTCCTAGATAAATACTAGTTTAAAAACCCTTTGTTGAGGTCTAACTAGCTTCTGATGCTGAGTGGTGTCAATCTACCATATCATACTTCAGCTACGTTGCCAAGTGTTAAGTAAAAGGCCCTACACTTCAAAGCTGGAGAAGCACCTCGAAGGCTCATCTATGTTTTGTGCCTTTTGAGGTATTTCTCTGGGTCAAATTTTTCCTCATACTTAGGAATTTAGGGGTGGGGACAAAGTTTGGAGGCATCGGAAAGCTACGAAGCTCCTTAGAGAATGAGAGGTTGTCATCATCATCATCATCAAGCTCATAGGAGTGCCATGGTCCATCAGAATCATTCTCATCTGCTCAGTAACGGGGTGGCTGCTGTGATACCCCACCTCAGTTCTCCCAATCCACCGGCTTCACCTCTCTCACCTATTTCTAGGTGGAGGAGCCTGAGCAGCTTGGATTTGTGCCTGTTCTTGTGGGCGAACTGGCTGATGGGTGGATTGATCCCTATTTTTAGGCATTCGTCCAATTCGATCAAACACACTTGTAGACCTCTAATGTTGTTCTTCATAATCTAGGGAAAAATTATGTCTTCCTACTTGGGCGTTATAAGCTGGGGGAACAGTGTAGTTGGAAGTTTTTACTCCCAGTTTCCTTTCCACTGGAACCTCTCTTTATTGACTCAAATGGGTCCTTCTGCTCAGCTTCGCTTCATCTTGTTGGTCACGAGCTAATTGTGGAGGATTTTGGTGGGCTTGGAAGCCTCCTTAATTCTTTACCGTTTGAAAACCCGTAAGTGAACGGGATCATGATCAAGTAATATAGTAGTATGTAAAGTGTCGAACTCACGAGAAATATATGTTTTATCAAGTTAAAGTTAATAATACATAGCAATAATAATTTGTAATAAATCTATGTCTAAAAACTTATCACGTAATAGAAATCAAAGGAAAAGTTTATCAAATTTCTGAGATGTATTGCTAAGATGTAAAATCTCACTTGTTAATCCATTTTTAGTACAACAATTAAACTGACTATTTGTTATCATGCGAGTTGGTCGAAATTCCAAATTTATTTAAAAGCTTCTCTTGATAGCCATTAACTCTAATCATATATGTGATCTTTCCAGATACCTATAAAAGATACCAATGTATAAGAAAGCATTAAACGAGCTAGAACATCTAGAAAATCATGTGAAACATAGAGGTATATCTATATCTTCCATCGAAACTCACAATGTTCATTATTACGTGCTAACGATTCCATTATCTCTCTCGATGATAATAAAACCACAAACAATTCAACTAATTGCCAAATAATTGAAAGCAATAAAACCAATAATAAACATCCACGCATTCAAACAAATTAACATTGAAATAATTAATTAATACTAAAAATTTCAAAACAATGGTTCATCTATACTTTAGCAATGTAAAATCTTGTCTAAAATAATATTGAAATTAAACACGTAAAAGTGGAACATCACCAAAAATTGATAAACGTGAACAAATCAGAAATTAATTTTGTTTTCTGTTTACCTCTGTATGTTTCTGCCTTGGTTGCCGTGTGAGTATATATATACATATAAAAAAATACAACAAACTTTATATGTGTATAATTTCTTCTTTTTGCCTCGGTTGTCGTGTATGGATATATAACTTTTTCCTTGCGTGCCAACTGTTTATATATATACTATATTAAAACCATTTTTCCTCCAAAGCTGCACAGTTTTTTTTTTTTGTCTGCGTGTTTACGTTTTTTTCTCTAATGCCACCATTTTTTCCTTCCACTCTCTTTTCTTTTTTCTGTGTAATTCGGCTTCTTTGTTTTCCTCATGCCCAATTAATTAATGCTTACTTTCCAAATCTCCAACTCTTTCACGTAATGCAAGTTAGTCCTTTTACTTTTGATTTTGCCATTTTTCGGCATATTTTGCTTCCTTCTTTCAATTCCTTTTCCATTCAAATAAATTTACCTATTAAACATAAAATGCAACAATTTAGAATATATTTTATCAAAAGAACTATCAAATGATAACCCAAGAATACCTAATCAAGAGGGGGGTGAATTGATTTTTGAAACTTTTTTCGATACTTAGTCTCAAAACAAT
>CAIGRO010239435.1:0-20398 GCA_903798355.1 Fraxinus baroniana | reverse complement strand
TTTGTAGCATTGGTTGGAGGGACAAAATGCCATACGCTAGACGACCACTAAGCTAGTGATGGCAGAAGGGGTGCCTCGCCCCGAACCAACCCCGTGAAGAATAAAAAAAATAATTAACTACAAATTTAAAAAAAAAAAATTAGTTAACTAAAAAATTTTGAAAAAAAAAAAATAAATAAAAAATAAACGGGGCAAGCCCGCTTTCTGAACCCCCTCCCTCCCCTCGTGCCCTACCCCTAGCCCTGCCCCGTCTAAGGTGGGGAGGGGCATGGTGGGGAAATGGTGAGGCATCCCACCCCGAACCGAAAACGTCTCGTTGCCATCTCTACTCATAGCAAGGGGAGGTGGTGATTATTTTTTATTTTTTTTTTATTTTTTTTTTCAATATTTTACTCACATGGGGTCATCCCATGTGAGTATTCTAGCCAGCTTATGTGGATTCTTTTGACAAACTCAACTGTAGAAGTTTTAAAAATTGTTTTATTACTAAGTTTACAACTCAAAATGAAGCGGTCCAGATACTAGCATGGATATGTAATATGTTTCTTTATCGACAGAGTAAAAGTGTATAATTATTGCGGGTTTGTTTTAATATTGCTAAAAATATAATTGATTTTTTATTTTAAAAAATTATTTCTTAAAATAGAAAATTAGAAAAAAAATGGCTTGGAATTTTGAAAAATCTCTTTATGAATATATACATTTTTTAAGTGGCGAGTCTTAAAAGTATTTTTTTTTTCCTCTACAAAAGTAAAATAAAACACAACTAATAAATTGAATTGATAAAATACAGAAAATACTAAGTAAAAAGAATATATATTTTAAAGTGGATGAATCTTACGGAAACTAATTGATGTAGGACAATCCTATTGTAAATAAAATTAGGATTAGATATTTATAATAAGATATCTAATTGTAATAAGTTTTATCTTTTTATTNATAAGATATCTAATTGTAATAAGTTTTATCTTTTTATTCTAATATGTTGTTTAGAATATGATTTATAATTTCTTTTAGATTAGAATCTTATTTTTATTTCCTTTTAGAATTTAGTTTCCTTATGTTAATAGAACCAATGAATAATTTTGCCTATAAATATAAACGCATTGTACTATTTTTCAACAATAATCAATTGTTATTTAATTTATACAAGACATGATTGTTCAAATATCGTTCTTATTTATTACATAATTCTTATTACAAGAATTCAAAAACGTTTTTGTACTAAAATTGGTATCAAAGTAAGGAATTTGCCTTAATCTGATGGCTGACGAAGGTATTGGTGGCAGTCAAACCGTCGACAACGGATAGCGACTTGACAAACTTGAACAATGAATCGACGAACCCTTCACAATATCACAAAGATGTTGACTGTGTTGAATCTTGAAAGGAATCACGAGCTCATAGAGAAACATTCTGAAAAAAATTTGCAGACTTTAACTACTATAAATGTTGGTTGTTTCAACAAGCATAGAACACGGCAACATGTGGTTAGAGAATTTCCTCGAGTTCTAAAAAGATCGAATACACACAAGTTATCGAGATTATTTTTTTCAACAAAACTCGATGACGGATTTTTTTTTTCAAGTGAGAGAAAATGATGTATGACAATCATATTATAAATAGGAATAGAATTAGATATTTATAATAAGATCTCCAATTGTAATAATTTTTATCTTTTTATATTCTAATATTTTATTTAGAATATGATTTCTTTTCTTTATTAAGTAGAATATGATTTCTGATTTATTATGGATTATGATCTTAGTTTATTTCTTTTTAGAATTTAGTTTCCTTCTATTATAGGATTATGGAATAATTTTACCTATGAATATAAAGACATTTTATACTTTTTTCAACAATAATCAATTGTTATTTAATATATACAAGAAATGATTGTTTAAATATTGTTTTTATTTATTACATAATTCTTATTATAAAAATTCACAAACGCTTCCGCACTACTATTATTTCGTTAACTCGGGATGTCTCCTCATACGTTATTAGAATTTCCATGTCTCATAACTAAATACTTATAATTATCATACATTCTTCCTCAAAAATAATTTTATACGTAAATTAAAAACTTTTTCTTCTTTTTTAACTATATACACATTCTCCAAAAAACCACTATTTCAAAATATATTTGTTTATCAAAATTGGGCCCAAACAGGGACTGAATGAAAGCCACTAACTGTTGGCTAAATGAAATATTTATTGTTTCGTTTCTTTTTGAAATATTCAAACTTCCAAAATATTTCACTGTTAGTGTTTACCAATAACCAGTTAAGTAGAAAACATTTTATTCGTTTCATTATTTTGTAGATTTAGCGAAACACTAAGAATTACAGAATATAATTCCAGATTTCACTGTTGCATTTTGACACATAGTTCTGCTCAAGTATGCGTTCAAAATTCAGACCTGGTTTCTTTTCAGCAATTATGTTCTTGATCTTTGGTTCCTAATAACTATGAGCTTTATGTCAGTATGTTAGTTTCTTGATTTTCTTGAATGGGATGGAAATAAATACGTTGTAAAGTCGCTGGATGAGCGAACTTATGGTTTTGGATATAATATGCTGCATTACCTGATTGATTTTCTTGTACCTCTTTGCTTCAATTTCTTGTAATTAATATGATTGGATTCTCATCATCGCTTAAGTTATTCATTGTAATGCAAAATTTATATTATTCAAGTTTGTCCTAACCTAACCCATCCTGTCTTGGCACACCACTTTTAATGTGAAATTTAGGCCATGTTTGAGAGGCATTTTCTGTTAGAAAATTATTGCCCGTTAAAGGGGGACAAACCGGGGCCCACATCTCACAAAATCAGTCAAAAATTGTAGGCAGATGAGTTGCAACGGTATGAATCTTTCTAAAAATGAAAAATAAAATGCCTCTCAAACAGGGGCTTAACTGTCAATCTCAACAATCGTGGAATCTTCTGTCGAGATAAAAATAAAAAAATAAAAAATTGAGTTATCCTGAATTTTTTGGATTTCTTATATGATAGGTCTATTAGGGTTCAAGTTTGTTTTCTTCCTTGTTTGGTTTTGTAAATTTAGTTTATTTTGTGACGTGATCTAATTAGTCATTTGGGGAGATATTGCCCTATAGATTTTATTGAATATTGCTTGTAAGTTCTCCTTGAGTTTCAATTATTGGTAGAACCCGAGCTTATGATATTATCTGAGTACTTGTGTGTCCAGTGGCATATTTATAGATGTCATTGGTATTGTCATTAAGTTTGTCATAGCTTTCTATAACCTTCCTTCAGGACAAATGATATGAAATAACGAGGTTCGACCCAAAATGCAACTAGAGTAGGGGGGGGTGAATAGGTTATTATGCGGAATTAAAACTTAATACGTAACTAGCAACAAGTCATTATTAATTATCTCTAGGTTGTCCACCAATGGACTAAATGTGGCCGTTTTCACCATGAGATATGTGCTTTTATTCATAATGTTTGCTCTTGTGGCTGCAATCCCCTGTCAAGACCCCGGCCTTCACTCACTTCTCTGTAACTGGACAGTTCCTTTGGGCAGTTCCTGTGCTCTCCCTCCACGAGAGGATTCTGGAAGAGTCGAAGAAACGAGAGCGGGAAAATGCTTGTGGGTTGTTGAAGGAGATTTACGAGATCGAGAAATGTGCACGAGACATGAACGTATTGATCGATTCTTTCCAGTTCCCCTTGACAGAAGAAAAGGAGGGTGAAGCCAGACAGAGAGTAAAAGAGTTAGGAATGTTGTATGAGGCTATGAAGGATGGATTGGATCCATTGGATCGCCAGGTTAGAGAAGTGTTCAACAGAATTGTGCGCAGCAGGACTGTTCTCTCATTTCTTGTACTTCCGTAAGAAAATTAGTCTGTTTTTTTTACTTTGAATCTAATCAGAAGCATGCCTGGTAAGTATAACATCAATAATATAAGTTAATAGTGTACCCCAAACTCGTAACAAAGCCTATGTTTGGCTCATGTTTATAAATACAATTATGGTAGTTGTACATTCTAAGTATACATTAAGAGTGTGTTTGGTAGAGATTAAAATAAGTTTAAAATTGAAAAACTAACCGTTATTGTTGACTTTTATTAGATGAGTGAGACCCAATAACGATCATATTTTCAATTTTAATCCATTTTTTAGCTCCACCAAACAAGCTCTAAAATTGGCACTGTGTGATATGTCAAGATTTGAGTTATTGATTGTTTAAAGCATTATTAAAATCAATGTATAAAAAATTGTTACCTTACAACATCAAACTTGATGTTAAATTTGATATACATGCAGCAAGATTGTTATAAATATTTCAATTACTTTTTATTCACACGTTTCTAAAGATTCATAAATACTATCTATTCATTTTATCATTCATTTTTATATATTTATAATCTAAGTCATTTACAAACACTTTCCAAACATGCTATAAGCTAGCATATACAAATAGTACAAAAATATCAAAATGGATTAAGATGGATATTATTTAAAAATTGAAAAATGCTTGTACATTATTATTTACATATTTTTTTACAGATTGATGAGGTGTGCCAAAAAAATATGAGAATTTTTTATTTGATTAATAAGATTTTAGGCCCCGTTTGAGCCACCTTATTATCTCATTAAAATGAAAAATATAACCGTTATCAATCACACCAACATTTAAATTCAAATTTTCTATCTCTTGTGTGGACTCCAATAACGACTATATTTTTCATTTTCATTCTACGATAATTTGACTCAAACAGGATCTTAATTCAATCAAATCTCACCACATCATCAATTTGTAAACTAATATGTAAGTTGTTGTATACATTTAATGCGAAAGATGTTCTTTTGAATGAGAAACTAATAAATACTATTCAATTTAATCTAATATTATCTAAATAGTATATCTAATATAATTTCACACTTTGGTGCACCAAACACAGCCTAAAAGTTTATTTTTAAGAAAAATGAACTTGAAAAAAATTGAATAATATTGAAGAAAAGACGTGTAAAGAAAAAATAAATAAAATTGCTGATACACATTAGTCTACTTCTGATTTCTGAAGTTGTCAATGTCAAAAAGTTCACACACAATCATAGCACAAACATAATATAGCGCGCGCGCAGTGTAAGAAAGGACTATCATAAGCCATTAACTGAAATGATACAAGAAGCCATTACAATCCCCTCTCCCCTTACATCAGCACCTGGGAATGGGATAATAATTAAACTCGTCTTCACTCAACAAAAATTTCATTGCAAATATTCCAGTTATATTCTCCTATATGCTATTTCACTTCTACAGAAAGAAGAATAGCTGCTTTCAAGACTAATGATCGGCATAAATAACTTATTCAACACAGAGTGCATGTTTCGGATGCTGAATTGGACAGACCTGAATAGTATAATAGGGAAGATTTTTAACCTCTCATTCTTTTATAGTGTTGTCTAGTGCTATCCAATTATCTTTTTCAGACATGCTAAAAAAGGCTTTTTCAGACACAATGCTTGCTTCTTTCACCTTGCCCAACTTCTGAGAAAGGCTATCCAAATATCTTCATATGTTGAGCACTAGAATCTGATTACCACTGCATGGAACGAACTCTCCGAAGGAAACGTGAAGGTCTTCGCTTCTCCGTGATAGGGATCACATTCTTCATTAGCTGCATGAGAAAAATTAATAGCTTCAATAACAGTCATTTCCAACCAACAATCTCACATTACACTCCTAGTTGATCTGTCCGTAGGTTGATGTTTTGCAGTAGACACACATTAACTTGCAGACGACCACGAAAATTTCAAGAATTTTGCTATATTATGTTGTGCCTATGAGCTCATGACAGTTGAGTATAAACGTTACCCAAACACAGACTAGGACAAAATTTAAAGAGTAAAATAACTCATTTTCAATTTTGATCAATAAGTAGTCATTTGTGTCAAAACTATGCCCGGGAACGGTTCAAGTTGGGTCGGTTTCAACCCCAACCCGAAACTCTGGATAAATTCCAACCCAAACCGACCCAATCAAGCTCTTAAACTGAACCAACCCAAACCAATCGGTTTGGAACAGTTCGGCTAGTCGGTTTTGTCTTTTGCCTAAACTGAATTTAAAAAATAAATAAATAATAATAAAAAATTAAAGCTTTTGGGCCCAATTTGAGTACACTTAATTTTATTTTTTTTGGGGTGCAATTAACACAAATCCATACATGTTATTAACGTACAATTTTGCAATTAACACAAATCCATAACTTATAAGCAGTAAATAAAGCAAATCCATAACCCATGATTTTATCACACAATTTTACTCAAAGTAATGCACCAGATTTTACGCCCATTTTACACCAGAAATCAATAAAATTGAAAGAGCTAAAACGTGCCGTAGAAATGCTATTTCATTCACTGTAACTATAGCAAAATTAATAAAAAATATTATCCATACTTATGAAGCCAAGAAAATCTGTTGTTGTGGACAATAAAGAAAATTAAGCCAAGAAAAATCTGTTATTTAGTACCAACTTCCAAAAATAAAACAAAGAACTAATCATTATTTTATTGGATGACTTATTGATATGAAATCCATATTTTTTCTGAAAAAAATCCAAATTAACAAACTCCCAAACTCCCATGGAAAAACAAATTCAAGATTAAGAAATTGAACATAAATATTAATGAAATACAAGGAATTAATTTAACAATTATTTCTACACTTGACTAAATCAAATAAAAAACACTACCCGTCTCCCATTCGAATGGTCGAACCTCTAGTACCTCAAGAATATGTATTCAATAAATGGAGAGACAACCGGTAGGGACAAGGAATACAGTTTCAAACTATGAAGGCAATTAGATTTTGATAGTTTTCACTTTCCACCTTTTTGGGACCACAGAGAAGATGAAAAGATAACTACATATTGACTTTTGATTTATTTAATTTTTAAGTTAGGCTTTAATTTCGTAAATGTAATATAATTAAAACTGGGACCTCTAAACAAACCTTTAAAAACTGTAAACTCTAAAAACTGTGTGTGTGTAATTGGGTCTGGTTGGGTCGGGGTCGGGTAACAGTTGGGTTGAAGCCTTAACCCATAACCGACCTAACCTGTCGTTTTAGTGGTTTTATATTAAACGTTTAGAACCAATTTGCTCAACCAAACCGACTCGAGACGGTTCTGCTCAATCGGTTTGGGCCTAGTCAAAACTTACAAGTAAATTGACTAAGTTAAGCTTAGCCAAATATCCATCTAGATACGCTTAAAAAGTTCAAACAACTTGAATGGAAAGATATGGTCCACCTATCTATGTTTGAAAGGGCAATTGCACAGGTTAATAATATTCTTTACATTTTCCAGAAGTCATCAGATAATCATATAAAGCAATGTACATACAACATGTACCGTGTTTTTTATTACCAACTTTCCCAGTTAGTTCCGTCCTTAATTTTCATCAACTTTCCAACATGATATTTCAATCCTTCTACATCTGAATTCGATAATTGCCAACAAAGGATTGACCTACCTTCTACTGACTTCTACCTCCCAACTACCTCCATAGCAAACCTGTTTCCCATATCCTCTGCTTTACAATGTTTCACCACCAAGCCAACAATATTCAACTTCCTGGTATCTGGATTACAGTTAGCTTCCACACAAATTACCTTTGATGTCAATACAGCATCCAGTTCCTCTAAATCCTCATGCCTTCATACTCTCACCTCATAGCTCCTTAAATCCATGCCTTTCTTGCTTCCTTCCCATATAAAATTGAACAACAGCTATCATGCATCAAAAGCCTTATGCACTGTATTGCCATATGTAAATGCATATTCCTGAATTTTCTTTTAACAATAACCTATCAACCTCTTCTTCCACATAAAACAAAGAATTCAAAAATTTCTAGAGACTACAGTGTCATTCTTTTGCAATGATGGGGGAAAATAATTATACAGTAATAAGAGACTGTCTATACATCCCACGACATTCCCTAGAGAATCAAATCTACACCATTTTCTTCTTAAGTGATGGGGAGACTACCTATACATGATAATACTGAATCATGTCCCACAGATATTTATTCCCTAAAGATAGATATACTGGATCATCAATGATAGGACATGCATGGGTCAGATAGAGCACGAGTCACATACTACATCTGTACCCAGCGGAAAATGAATTGATAATCTTAAGCTTAATTCTGTAAATAACCTGCATTCGACTAACCATTTTAAATTGAAAAGGCCATGCAAACTGCAAGAGGTAAACATCTCCTTGTTACAACTTTATTATAAATTTATAACCCATCCACCACCGCCCCAAATAAAAAATAAGAAAAAAAAAGAACGGCAACCTTAAAATGTAAATCCTTACTTCCAGTGCTGCAAAATATGTCAAACTGATTCCTCTTTATGTGGAAGATGAAAAAACAAACAATTATGCCCCGTTTGGTTTGTGTTTCAATTTTCAATTATTAGTTTTGAGTTCATTTCCACTTTTCTATTGTGGGCCTTAAGATTGCTAAAAACGTGCGTGGTTTATTATTCTAAAAACTGTTTCTCAAAATAGAAAATTGAAAAACAAGTTTGGTTCGAAATTTTGAGAAATTATTTTATGACATTTTATTTCTTAAAATTTAATTATTCATTAAAATAGAACATTTTTATGTTAATATATTATCATAATATATACTTTAAAGTTGGTGGAATATAGTTTTTATTTTTATAGAATTTTATAGATTTTTATTTTTTCATTTTTTAGAACTTAATTTTAGAATTTTATTTAAACACTTATTTATCAAATTTTGAGTGTTTTTAGCATTTTCACTTAAAACACTCAAAAGTCAAAAATATGTTCCGAGTTTTATGTTACATGTTGAACCTTATTTTCAAAAATTCATTTTCAAAAATAGCGGACCAAACACATTTTGGGTGTTTTTGCAAAATTGAGAACAGGTTGAAAATAGCAAACCAAACACTTCCTTAGATATTAAACTTATAAAAGACAACAGCCCAGCTCCTACACGGTACTCACTATATGAATTCTAGTTGCTTCATGCTTGTCATGATAAAATTCAAGCACAGTCTACTTTTAGATATTAAATGACCAAGCACTCATGCAACCCACATATTTTTTTAAACAATTCAGTTTCAAATTGAATTCACTTGGTAATTGTCAACAGACATATCTTACACTACATAGTATTAACTTAACAATAGTGCAGAATCTGCACAAATGTCATGTGTTATTTCCTAGAAGTAAATTATATGTTTTGCTAGGGGTAAAGTGAAGTTTCTCTCAACTGAAATAATTACAAATTTGTCTTTTGTTGTGTACACATCCATTATTTGTTACAACTAATTCAAAGCAGTCCAAAATAGAGTGAAGAAACCATTGATAGAAAAGGTCGGGCAGCCTCTTGATAAGTGGGTAAGTGAAAACGCTCAGTAAAAGTGCCATATTAACTTCATTATTATTTCACATTCAGAACAACTCCATTTGGGAAAATTCATTTATACATGGTCAAACTTCATTTCTACCACATATTTCAATGACCCAGAAGTACAAATTACTTATCCACCACATTTTTATCTATTTTCTAATTAAACCACTTACAATTTTTTTTCCAAATGGAGGCTAAATAATGTCCTCAGATGTGATGACATTGATAGATACAAGATTATAGGACAACATAGTGGAAAACAGATACCTGTTTAAGCCTCTCCTTTGTCCGCTCTGCCTGGAATTGGAAATTTATGAAAGTCCACTTGTAAGTTCAGAGAGTTGAATCACACGAACACTCTCAAGCACGAAGATTCTAGATGTGTAACAGATACTTAAATAACAAATAATTAAGAATGGAAGACATCAATACCAGAAAATCTAAGGATGTTACGTCATATTACATTAATAACATAGGTATGAAAATCAACTAAAGGTAACTTCCCGCCCACAAAAAGATGACTAAAGAAAGCTGAAGCATTAGAAATCTTAGATTGTGGAAGATAATTGCTGATTTTATTTTTGTTTTAAGAAACAAAAATGACGGTAGTATGTCTTTATTTCACTTAATAGAAAGAAATATAAAAAAATTAGAACCATAAGAGCAGCACATAATATTATCAATAATTCAGCTCATAGTAGAAACCTCATTTTCCAACTATATAATGGTCGCCTTCGAATATAATCATAAATGCAACTTAGTGAATGTTAATTGAATCACATGATATATGTACGAATGTAAATTAATAAGAAATCTGCAGAATGATGCTATTTATTTGTTTAGCCATTATGATGAAGCTAAACTAAAGACATAGAATAATTATCTCATCATAGTATAGATAAATGAGAAGTGGTTACTGTGTATTTGTACATGTGAATTGATGAGAACATGAGGGAAATGAAAAAAAAAATCCAAGAGAAGTTGTAAAGCAATTTCTTTTCTTTAACCAGGTAAAAAAAGTGAAAAGTTATAGGTGTTGACTTCAATTAAACAAAATGACACAAAGTAATTTGAAATTATGCCATGATTTAGAACTTCAAATGCAAGGCAAAGATTATGATAACACAAGAGACTGAAATCCAACTCCCACTATTCTTGCTTCAAGTTATTTTTTATAGGAACTATTTTTTTCTACTTTTCTGTTTAGTTAACAACATAGATCCACTTTTGGTACCATTACTAAGGCACATGCATTCATATGTATACAATATCTGCTCCATAGTTACATGGCATGGTACCGAATCAATAAAAGCACATAAAGTTATGTGAAAAGATGACGCTGAGGAGTTTCAAAATCGCCTATAAAGTGCTGTGTAACAACCAATGGTGAAGAGATACGTATTGTGTACACCAGTTAGCCTCAATTCACAAAGAGCATGTTACACAAGCATATCCTGGTAGACAATAACAAAGTAAATACTTTGATGTGTGGTTCTAGAGGATCATGCCACATGAAAAAAAAGAAATTTGGACTGTAGCAAATTTTTAAATGAAGCAGAAAAGCAACAGAATGTCAAGGGGATCAATAAAGATACCAAGCAATCAAAGGCACCCAGCAGACAATTAGAATAAGCAGATACAAAACAGTGATTTTTAAGATAAAAAAGGCATTGTGATACAGTATATTCTTGAACTCCAAAAATTAGCAGTCACGAACTCACGATTGAGCATTTCAAAAACAGTCCTGTAAACTTATATTCCAGATTTATATTACCTTCTCTTTCAAAAGCTGCTCATTCTCTTCCTCTAGTCTCACTGCCATTGACTCCAATTCCACTTGATATGCCTAAAATCAAGCATAAAATTTAAACAGAAAACAAAAACTACCGTAACTCAAAGAACCAGAAGCAAAAAAGAAAGGAATTTTTTTTTTACCTGCTTCCGCTCTCTTGACCTGGCAGCTGACTCCCTATTCTTAATCATCCTCCTCTGCCTTTGCTGTGCCGCCTTATCCAAGGGTTCTAACAAGCTCAAGCTCCTCGGCTTTTGCTGTGGGAACTTATCCAACGGTTCTAACAAGCTCATGCTCCTCTTTCCTCTCCCTCTCCCGTTCCCAAAACCCCCAACATCCACCCCTACCCCTAACCCGATTTCTATTCCCACCACCGGAGAATTCTCGTGCCCGTAAACCCCACCACTCATAGTCTCCTCCTTCACCTCCACAGTCACTCCATCGGCCTCACCCTCTACGGCCCCTGCCTTCACCAAAAAATCCTCCAGAGTCATCATCTCCAGCTTGGGCACCTGTTCGGCTTGCCTCTTTCCCGCCACAATCTCCCTCCACACATCATCCACCGTCTTCCTAATCACGCGAGGGGGCTCCACGTTCCCCACTTCACAATCACTAATCGGAGTCACAGCCCCGGCCGCATCCAACAACTTAATATCAGCATTCAACAAAGTACTAGAACTGTCCCCCTCCATAGCCGGGTCCCGATCTGGGCCAGGACTCCGGTCCGAGTCTGGATCACTATCCACATAAGAATTTCTCAAGAAATCATCCAACCTCGTAGAAGAACCCGAAGCGCAAGCAGAAAGTTTTCTCTTAAGATCTGAATTCCGCGACGCCATCAGCTTCGACGATGCCATTAATTAACATAAACGTCCCAAAATTATAATTATTAGTGGAATTTGATCAGAATCATCGCCCCTTTCTATTATTTCTTCTGGGTAAGTGTGCGTGTATGAAAGAGAGAACGGTAGTGATGATTGTCCGTGTCAGCGTGCTTGTGTTGACAATAGGCTTAGGGTTTCGTATTTCTGGTGTTTTTGTGACGAGGAGAGAGAGGAATTCCGTTTTCTTTTGGGAGACAGGTCACTGGTGTGGGCGCTTTATTCAGTGGAACTGAAGAACGTGCTTGGCCTCGCTTGGAGTAATGCTAAACATTGATATGCTATATAGCAATACTAATCTATCTTGCATATCGATGAGATGACAAGACCACATTTTGTCATTTCATCGGTAGATAAAATATCTCATCGGCAAGATATCAAACATGTTCTATTTAGTACAATGAATACTAAAATATCGATCGATTAATTTATTGGACTTATCTTATAATGCTAAGTATATTGGATAAGTTGAGCTCATTTTTTACTTCAAAAAAAGAAAGTTGAACTTATTTTTAAGTGTAAGTAACACTTAACTAGGTATATATAGGATTTAACTAAGTGTAATCTTATAAGAATTAGAACACGTGTAGATTATCATATTAATTGGATAGGATTGGATTGGATTCTTGATGACAAATGATCCCTAATAATGTTGAGGCACAAAAAAAGGGATGGATTGGGACTCTTGTGCAGTTAGGATGTTGGGTCGTGTTGCTAAGACTAAAGAAGGGGTTGGGGACCCAATCCGTAACATGTTGGGATAATCGGTGTTAAATAGGAGGCCATCGTCTACCCCAAAATCAATGACAGGTCTAACCCCTGTGATTGGAGAACCTATCCCAAATGAGTCTTAAGCTGGAAAGATAATGGTACCACCAACTAGGAAAACTATCTTTTTCGAAAGTATCTTTTAACTACAACCAAAATTCTTCTTTAGTTTCTATTTTCGGTATGATTTTAAGTCCAAGTAAGAATGTAGCAAAATGGTTGTGTTTCATCTAATAACAAGAAGGGAAAATTGCGACAACATTCCTTAACCATTTCAATTTTGTTAACTTTACCTTAATCTTCAATGTGTGTCAATGAAAATTTCTAACCTTTCAAAAATATATAGTTAGAGTCCAAATAGATGGAAACTATCCATTTGACCGGTAGTTGACCAATAGTCAAAAGATTGACTGAATTTTGACCAATTTTAAAAAATTAAAATAGTAAATTTATATATTTATATAATTAAATGAAAATTTAAAAAACTCGAAACCCGTGACCCTTACCCACCCGTAATTCCAAAACCAAACTCAAAAACAGATCCACCACCGCCCAAATCGTTAGACCCATACATCATCGGAAGCCCCCATTCCCCTATACACATTTTCACCCAACCACGATCTCAAACTCCACCAAATGTCATCGGAATAACCACCCAAAACCCCCAACTCGCGAACTCAGAAACTGACGACAACTCTTCCTCCGATCATACCCACCTTTAGACCACCATTTTTTTTATGAAATTGGTCTCTTTCTTGAGTTTCTGTAGTGTTGGTGCCTGGTGATGAGATGGAGAAAAGTCATTATGGTGTGTAAATAGATGCAGAGATGGTGGTTAGGTGATGACAATTTGTTGGTAGCTTTGGTGTGTAGATTCTATGGTGGAAGTTTTGATGGTGGTTGTGGTGATGGAGGGGAGGGGAGGGGAGACTATGCCGACTGGTGGGTGGGTGGCAATGCTAACCGTTTATTTATTTATTTATTTATTTGCCTTTCTTTTACCTTTTAAGTTTATTTTGTTTTATTCTATTTTTGGTTTTTAAATTATTATTTTTTTGTATAAAGTAACAAAGTTAACATTTTACTCATTTTAATTTAGTCGAAGCCCACTTTTGTTAGGTCAACTAAAGGTCAAATTCCATCCATTTGGTCCTCAAATGCATATTATTTAAAGGTTATGGACATTCGTTGACACAAATTGAAGGTTAGAATAAAGTCTATAAAAATTGAAAAGATTAGAAACTACTGCAGGTCTACAGCAATTTTTCCTAACAAGAAATTTTAAAGTTACTGTTTTTACTTGCAAAACTTACCTTCTAACTTTTAAACATAGTCAAACATGCTCACTTCATGTTCTATTCATTTTTCTTTGTGAAATGCTATTCATGAGGCGTTGTCATCATTACCGACTTGACCACATAATTCAATGTTCAATAAAACATACACAAACATGTTCACATGATAAGCTTAATAGTTATTTTGAGAAAAATCGGGACAGCAGCCAAAATAAATAAAAATATAAAGATGGGACAAAAGTGCACAAGATCAAAACACTAAGGTAAAGATGTATACAACTCTTACAAGCCATTGTCATAATGGACAAGCCTAACACGTTCTAACCAAAATATATCAAGTAACTTTTGATTACATTCAGAATTCTATCATAGTACATGTCCACTAAGGACGTAAACCGTAACAGATGCTCGACAAGAATGCTCCATACCTTAGGCAGTGGACGCTTAGCAGAATGAGATTCGTCGTGTCTTGGTTGGTCCATTCCATAGCTTCACATCGAGATAAATCTTTCTCCATACCAATCTTTGCAAAGTGAGCTCCAAAATCAGCAACCTTTAAAGAGTCGGGCGGTGCGAGCCAACTAAACTCAATTGGATTTTCGATTACTTTTAAGTAACTGCCTTCAGAAATAAGTGATCTCCAGACTTTTGATGTTATAGTGGCAATACAATTGTAGAACTGCCCGGTTATTTTCTCAAACTGCACATTTTGATCTTGGCCGTTAAAACTTGCTTCAAAACTATCTACGAGACAACAATAGGGGCATTTGGGAGTTAAAATGGATGATAATTCTGAATTAACTGTTCCTGATTTCAGGAACAAGTTCCAAGACGAGCATTTAGCAAAACTTATCAATGATTCCCCTGCATTCTTCCAGGAGTTTGCAACAGAAACTATGAAAGAAGATTCAAATGTAAAAAGATGGTGTGTCACTCCAGCATGCAATAAAGAATATGCAACACTTGTTCTGTGCATATTGAAGGCTTCAAAATTATGTCCATCGATTCCAGAATCAAGAGCTAACAAATCATTTGCGCGGACTTTATACATTGAAGCCAATGTGGCATAGGCATTCAAAGAAAGATGATGAAAGGGGTGCAACTTCAATATTTGATGTGATTCTGCTTCCTTTGGTTCTAGCTGCTCAACAAAGTACCCATGACTGAGCAAGTTTTCGAGCTTCTCACAACATGATTTCGGATCACCAAAGCATAGATAGTGATTAATAACATTGTCAATGAAATCCGTTAAATTCTCTATTTCCTCGTCTCTGTAGGGGTCATGATCAGAAATCTTTTCCAGACAGTCGACTTTGACAGCATATATTGCCTACATAGGAGACAACATAGAGAGTTATTACTTGATCAGAGTCACAAGGCTCATTAAAAGGTTCAAGGCATCATGATAACAAAATCAAAGAGCTTATCGAGGGGATTGTTATGATAGCTAAAAGTTGTTGAAAGAATCGACGTAATACACTCTGGAGTTTTTAAGACTTAAGGAGCTCATAGATTAATAGCGGCAACATGCAAAGATATGTTTTGGATGAGACAGGATATAAGTATCAACAATTAATAGTCAAGGAATTCTTATCATGAGACAAAATATGGATGCCAAAATTATTGTTTCTGTAATTCTAACTCAGCTTTTATTTTTAGAACAACAGCCAGCTCCACCAGCCATATCTATAAATTGCTAGGTCGTAAGTATAACTAGAATTGGTTTAAAAGGTATATCCTGCTTCTTTGACATAGTCCTCCACTCCCAGCCCCCATTCTAGTTGTCAAAGAGTCAGACACGGATCAAACAATTGATCCCAATTAAAAAATTAAAAAAGCCCAACCAAATATAAGATGAGGTGGGATTAACTATCGATCTCACCCCCATAGTGCGAAGCAAATGAGGTGGAGGAATAGTTGAAGTTATGAGGGTTTTGAGATAATTCAAGAGCCAAAACAAATATAAGGAGCTCAATTTTAGTTAAATATACCTCTGTGATACAAAAGTCAGGGTATGAATATGAATGGAAACGACTTACTTTCTTTTTTTAACCAAAAGTCAAATCATATGAATGGAACTCTTTTGAATGAAGTGTGGAGATTGGCAAAAAGTTTATGGATTGAGCATATACAACATATTTAAATTTTTTTTAAAAAAATCGCTTTCCATCTTTGTCAATCTTACTTGCAAAGCGCAATCCACGTAACTTGCAGGTTCTGCACTACAGCGTTTACAGTCACAATTGAACTGGTACTTCATCCATAAGATAGACTGCCTCATCTTCTGCAAAAGATGCAAGTAGGCAGATCAATAATCGGTGTAAATGCTTCAAAGTACAAACATAACTGACATCAGGAATTCATTAAAAAAAATTAAGATTATAAACAAGACAAGAATAGCCGAACAAGTCAATATTTACCATCCTTCTATGTGTGGAATTTGAAACAAGACAAATATTATTGAAACTATATTCCAGAAATTTCTCACATGAAAAGTAAACACTCAACCATTTGAGCTACATTGCTTGTAATGTAACATTAGTGCTGAGAAACATCATTTACTGGTTAATAATTGGTATTGGTCAAAACATTAAAAAGAAATAATGTCAGGAGGGATTCGAACCCCAATCATGTCCCATGGAATGCGGGCGCTCAACCATTTGAGCTATATTGGCTGTCTTTAAACGATTATGCACTAAAGTTTATATATATTTAATATACAATCTTCCTTTAATATTTTTTCTCAACGGATCCAGCACGGGCGGCCGCCCTGGCTCGCCGGGTGCTGGATCCGCCTGTGCGAACAAGTCAATATTTACCATCCTTCTATGTGTGGAATTTGAAACAAGACAAACTAATAACTTTGATATAAGGTCTTTATGTAGATAAGAAAAGGTAATACATAGCGTTTTCTTTTCATTATATTTATGTGTGTGGAAAAGCACACTAAGTCAATGAAGAATAGAGTCACGTCTTTTTTATATTACAAGAGTTTTGCTTTTCCAGGATTACATGGCATGCAGTGGCAGCAGTTCAGACTCAAAGTGCAAATTGGTTAATGTTCTGTTTTATATACATATCTCTGGGCATGTTATACACTGAAGACATAAAAAATGCCATTCAAACAATGAACACATAAGTCATTTCTGAACATGGAATGAAATCAGACATTTTAGAGAATCAATAGACAACAACCAAAACAAGATCATGATAACAATTTAAGCACCCTAGGGCTAGGAGTATATGTTGTGATCAGGCCAAGGGGTATGTGGAACTAGAAGAGGAGTATATAAACCAGTATAATGTTTCTTAGCCTTACCTAATTGACAAATACGATACCCAGAAACAATACAAGCAACATCCCTTTTCAATGCATGGCAATAAAACCTATCTCCCTATGGTACTATTATCTCTAGTGGCTAGTAAAATGTCTAGCAACACCTCTGACATGTAATTCACATACTAAAAGATCTGCTCGAAGTACGACAAATACACAAATTAATTCTTCTTGAAAAGACAAAAGAACACTGTCCTCAACAAGAAAATTCTCAATATCTCTATATTGGCTATTGAAGAGGTGTTTAAAGGACAGTTATGATATTCATCCTTGAGTAGCTCATAAATCATATCACTCTAAGTTTAAGAAAGCTGAGAAATGTTAAAAGAGGATTCAGAACCTTCATAACCCAAAATTCAATTAATGTAAATGTATTTTTTAATTTAACTTCAATGATTTCTTAGATACCTGTATGATTGTGAAATTATTTTACATCATGTTTTTTGTTCTTAAAATCTGCACCACTATTAAGGAAAAGAATCTACAAAACATGGCGATCTCTACATAAAAAACTTTAGATGCTCATGCTCCACTGTATAAAAGAAAATTGACTTTCAGAGGTTGGTGGCGGTGATGGTGGTAGGGTGATAGATTTGGGGAAAAAAAATTAAAAATACGAAAACAAGTAGCTTATTACATGATATACTTGAAAATGTATCCAACCTTAGACTGAAACACATCCGTGTATGCAATTGTCATGCCCTCTCCTTCTTTAATAGCTTTTATACTCCTAACTATTACTCTTGGGCCATATGCCTCTTTTCCTACATTACCCACAAAATAGTATTCACATATAATTATTGATTAGCAGAACTATAAGCAATAACTATGAAATCGTAGTTCGCTTTCAACATAATCAAAATTACCTTCTATTAATATCTCATTTCCATTTTCCATTGTAGACAGAGAAATCCTCGACCGCAAGTCATCTGCATGTTCTGGCCCCGTCAAAAACCGGTACCAAGCATTGGGAGAACAGCTATGATTAAACCAAGAAAACATGGTTCCATAAACAGCAACTCCTACACTGCATCCACTCTTGTCTAGCACCTCCGCAGCATTTGTTAGCACCAAACACAAAACCATCTCCTCCACCACATACTCCTTTGGCGCCACCACATTTACATTAACGTCACTGCCGTGCATCCTCCTAGCCATTGCCATCAGCTTTGCTCCCTTCCTTATCCTCTTCAAAAAGGCGTCCTTCTCACTGGAATTCTTCACGTTTTCATCTGGGTCCTCCCCATTTCCAGTTTCTTGTAAATAGTCATTCTTATCTTCTTGAAATATCAACCTTTCACGGTTGGTCATCAGACCGGCAATTCTCTCCCAAACTCCGTCATCTTGATTCCAATTTTTCATATCTACATTAGGCTGTTCTTTTCTCTCAAAATATTCATCTGGGCCTTCCTTATTCTCCGTTTCTTGAAACGGGCGATGGTTATCATTGTTCTCTAAGCCTGACATTCTTCGCAAATCCCTCCCTTGTTCGAATTTGTAAAGAAGGCGAAGGGAGAGGCGGAGATCGGAGGAGTCTGGCCACTCGGAGGAAGGCTTTTTGTGGAGACGGGAAAGCAGTTGCCCTTCTGCGGAGGAGAAGTGGAGCAAAGAATCAAGGGACGAGCACCGAGGCGAACAGTAGAGATGAGTGGGAGAGCCATCGGGGACATGGTGGGAAAATTGGGAGACCGGCGGGGTAAGAAGGTCAAATGGTTGGGGTGGCAGTGGGGAGAAACAGGCGGCGCAGTGGGTGGAGAGGGTTGAATTGTGGAGGGCGGCGGCTAGGGGCGGAAGAGGTGGCACGAGGTCTTTGCCTATTGGTATATCTTCACTTGCTTGTCTTTGCATTTTCAGGCTGGAAAGTCAGTTAAACGTGAGTTAAAACTTTTCAATAGCTAGTGAACTTTGCACCACTTTACTCACTAAACTTCATCGAACTTATTGGAATAACGGGGAAAAATTCGAGAATTTTCATTTAGATGAAATGAACTTTACATCCGGTTATAAATAGACAATAAACCAACTAATTTTAACAAACTTGTTACAAGTCTATACAACTTTGAAACGTGTATCTAGTACAACTAACAAAACTAACATTCAGTTGTGCAATATAACTGTTCCAAATAGCTTCCAACTTGCATCCAATTATCTTCCATCTTCCAACTCGCTTTTATGTTGTTACGCCCCCTCAAGATGAATTGTGAAGATTGATAATGGCCATCTTGGACATCATCAAAGGAAATAGAAGATTAGCAGATAAATGCTTAGTAAAGATGTCAACAAGTTGATGTTGGGTACGAAGAGGAAGCAATTTGACAAAACCATCAGTGATCTTATCTCGAATGAAGTGGCAGTCTATTTCTAAATATTTTGTTCTTTCGTGAACTATGGGATTGGTGGCAATGTGCATAGCGGCTTGATTATCAAAAAATATTAGAGCAAGAGCAGGAGATGAGATTTGAAGATCAAGAAGTAACTGATGAATCCAGATAAGTTCACTGGTTGTTGCATACTAGGCTTTATATTCTGCTTCAGCAGAAAATTTAGATATAGTACTATGTTTCTTAGCTTTCCAAGATACTAAGGAGTCACCAAGAAAAATGCAAAATCTAGTTACTGATTTCCTTGTGTCAAGGGCATGAGCCCCAATCAACATCAGCAAAGGCTCTAAGTTGAAAAGAAGATTGAGCTGAAAATATAAGACATTGCCCTGGAGTTGCCTTAAGATACTGTAGTAGATGATGGACAACATTGAGATGAAGTTGCCTAGGTTGAGAGACAAATTGACTTGTGAACCGTAAAAGTAATGTCAGATCTGGAAATGGTCAAGTAGAGCAAGCAACCAATTAGTCTCAGATATGAAGAAACATCCGCACGAAGTTCCCCTTCAAAAGAGCATAA
>CAIGRO010239407.1:0-11870 GCA_903798355.1 Fraxinus baroniana | reverse complement strand
AATAAATATTTAATTTAATAAATTAATTATAAAATATAATTAATAATTTCAAATAAAAACCTGAATTTTGTAAATTTAAACTTTGGGCCTGATTTTTGATTTCATGAAAGATAAAGCATGATGCATGAATTTTTCCCACTATTTCAACCCCCCCCCCCACCCCCCCCCCCCCAAACAAAACAAAAAAACTCTCTCTCTCTCTCCCCATCCCTCCATCCATGGTCTGCATCCCAGATTATTGCTAGTCATTTGCCTAGAAAAATACTCGTGTTTTATATTTATGTAGATTGAACAAATTATTTGTGCTGAATTTGTACTCATTGGTTGGTTTGAAGCCACACCAACACCTACCTTTTGCATTTTCAGGTGATTTTCTTGCTTTAGCTCTGTCATCGGCCTTTCAGAGAGGGGTCAGGTTCCCAGAATTCAATTCATGCTATTCAAGTGTTTCTCGTTTCTCAATTCAATGAAATTTTTAAAAATTCATTCTTTTTCCACATATTATTGGGGAATTTTGTTTATTTGCACAAAGTTCCATGGGGCATGGTGGCGCCGGAGGATCACCAGAGGTTGGAGATGACCATCATGGGGAGGAGTTTGGGGTGAGTTGCAGAGGGGCAGCTTGGTTGGGGGTGGGATTCAGGTGGGGCGACTAGAAGCGGGTTTGGGGGCAGGAGTTGGGATAGAGGGTGTGGTCAGCAGTTCTTTTTTCTACTCCTTTCATTTCCTTTCCTTTTCCCTCTTGGCCTTCTCTTTCCATTTATATTTATGTTTCGTTAAAAATAATGTTTAATCATTTTATCCTTCAAATATCACGTGATGTTTTAACATCAAAATAGACAGAAACCGTCAAATGGGGACCAATATGCTACAAAAATTAAAGGCGTTGGATGAATCTTTCCAAAAAGAAAGGTCCGGGACTCACTAGTTGCTACATTTCAAATAGGTTGGGACCCCATTCCTCTCACAAATTTGACAATTTTTTCATTCTTTTTGTTCACATAGACCATTCATCTCCATCTGCCTCTTCAGAGACTAACTTCCGGTAAAATGTTAAGTCAATTTGGCTTCAAGATCCATGCCAAACTCTAAGGAGAAGAAAGGCAACATTTCTTATCCTACTGGAAGTAGATATGTTCAGGCAACCTATTCAAAAAAATAACCAGGAAAAGAAATTATCACACTCAAATCATTCTGTAGCTTCCGCACCTCATATACCCCTGGATAAAGCCACAGAACCGTCCTCCAGAGCTGGGGTTTCCTGGCAAAGTTTGTCAGTGAAGTTAATTGGTAATTTTCACACCAGATCCGAAAATAAATGTTGTTAATATGACAAGAATAATATTCAATCTGCATGATGAGCAAAACATTTTCTGGAAGGTTTGAATATATAATAACATGATGACGAAAATCACTGTTGACAGCGAGATATAACAAAAAATGCTATCTTTCCAATAATCAAACATTGTTAAAATAAAAATAAAAAAGGGCAAGATCAAAGCGCATATGCTTATCTTCACTTGCTCTTTCACAATGACCTCAAGGAACCTACGATATATAAGGAATTATGGTTTAAAAATATTTGATACCCAGTGCAACAAATACCTAATTAAGCTCTCAACATGGCCTGTAAATAAATGGAAGGAAAAATTCTTAAGGAACTTTAAACTGCATTATATAGCACAGGCAACATTTAAACCATGTTCATAAATAACATCAGAATGCCTTCTAGTTATGTGAAGGTTAATAGCCAACTTGAAATGGTATGTTCTTTCATATTAATGAGAGAATACTTTGTGGACAAAAATTTTAATGTCAGAAATTTCAAGCAAATATGTTACAAGGTATGTGAAGAAGGAGGGCCTTCAGACATGAAAAAGAAAAAGAACATAAAAGCATCATACAATTAATAACAACCTAAAATAGCAAAAATATTAACTGATTAATTTCTATCAATCATCAGAAACAAAAAGTTAACAATGTGGCCAGCGGTTAAATAATGAAGAGAAGAGTAAGAAGTCAAAAACCTTGATACTATGGGGTTTGTGATACTTGATGATGGATGTAGATCCATTTTAATCCAATGATGCCAACCATTGAAGCTACCAGCAAGTTCAACAGTTTCGCCATCACCTGAATACTCAACTTCAATCTGTCAAGAAAGAAATTTATTTACAAAAGGCAATGCCTTCAGCATTTTTATTTAACATCAAGTAAATAGTAAAGATTGCCTAATTATATCACTAATGAAAGGATTAATCGCGTCTTGCTCTAATCATCAAGTTGTAACCAGGTGAAAGTTTTTTAGAGCATATCCATGACCAGGTATGCAATGAGCTAACAGCATTTAAGCCAAATCTCATGTATAGACCAACCAGTCACGCGGTCAAGAGTCCACATAAAATCAACAAAAAGTGGAAAGTAGAATAGAAAACAAAGTACCTCCTTCAATCCAGAAAGGCTTTCTTCAGCAGATTGTAATTCTGCATCTTTGTCTGAAATAAGTTTCTGTACGTTACTTATCTCGGCTTCTGCTTTAGTTTGCAAAGCAGACAAAGCAAGCTGGAATACAGAAAACAAAATGGAGATTGCATAGGTACTTTCACAACTGAAAAACGCCTACAAGCTTCCACAACTGAACATGCCTATATGTTGCTAAAGATAGTAAAAGAAAGCAATTTTCCTTTATCAACTTTATATGTAAAGAGTACATGCAATATTGTAGTCAGTTGAACTGAAGTACCTTTTCCTTCTCAACCTGTTGCCTCAACTGGGTCAATTCCAACTCCTTCTTATGCTAAGTACAGCGAAAATAATGCACCTTAGTTATTACTTTTGAAAATTTTGAGAAAAACAAGTTATTTCTTTGGAAAAAGTTAAGGAACAATACTGGTACAAGCAAGGTTGGCTTACATAATACTATATAACATGCAATCAGACAGAGAGTAGTACCAGCATAAACTTCAAGCGCTTAACTTCAGCATGATTATCCCCTTTTTGGGTCTATCACAAAGGGGAAAAATTATTAAAATAATCATAATTGACAAGGAAATTTTTACAACAAAAAGTAACAACTCAAACTGTATAATTGGGATATATAGCGACCTCAAGATCTTCATTCTTGTGACGATCAACATTTGCCGCTTCTTGAGTTGAGATATAACAATTTCTATGAACATAATACAAAGCAACAGTCAAATAAACATGGAAGTTTCAAAAAAAAAGGAAAGTGGGTTTAAAGCATCCCAATAAAAACAAGTTGGAAAGTACTAAGAAAGCAAAGATAAAATGGAACTGAAGAAACACATTTCAATCTTAGTCAAACGCTTAATCGCAATATCAGATTACTTTGATATTTTTTTCATTTCCGTTTTATAGAAAAGTAATCAGGAGAAGTTAAATGCCTAAACATATCCGTCAAGTTCTGGAAGCTTCAGTAGTATACGAACAAACAGCATGTCAACATACGTCACGTGTCTTGCTGGCCATCACTCAAGTTGTAATGCTGGCAAAACTATTGAACAAAATATGCACACCTAGTGATTTCTCGCAAGGAATTGAAACAAACCTGGAAGTGCTCTTTTTTAATACAGGATGTTCAACCTTCTCATTCTGGAGTGATGAATTGGCATTTCCATTTGACATTTGGGCACCACTAGAGCTAGAAATCATGGAAGCTGATTTTGGTATCAAAGTATCTTCTGATCCAATAGCCCCCTCTACATCTTCTGCAACTATTTCTTTTGCAATCCCAATGCCACTATCTGAGCTTCAAGCAAGAACGTCAATTAAGACTATAGAGGCTTCAAAAAAAATTCCAACCAATAATGCACAGCAATCAAATAAGGTGGTGTTTTTCAATGAAATCTCAGCCAAAAGGAAATCAAACCTATATCAATCCAGTTAAAAGATGGTGAGATGAAGAAACTCGGAGACAGTGAAAAAGAAAGAACAAAAACTTAATATGTATTCTAAAATAGATTAACTCAGATGCCGAAAGATAGTCAGAGATTCAGTCATGCTGAAGAATTAATTGATCTAGAAAACTAGCCATGGTTCTCTAACGCACAAGATAAGTTATCACCACAGAGACTTACAAAATGAACTCCAAAGTACCTTCCAACACTCACAAACTCCACTGATGTTCTTCCTAGCACATGCAATCAAGCATCTAGTTTCTCTATATTAAGTTTTTAAACCTAAGTGTTTTATGCCTTTTATTGTCTTGAAAACGGCAGGCAGAAAAATCTATTTGACGAATAATCCCATTAAGCCCTATTTCTCCCTCAAACAAAATGAACTTTTTTATGTATCCTGAGATACAACTTGACTTTGTGCCAGTTATTAGAATTTAAACCTTTAGTGTGTGAAGAACCAAGCCAAATATGAGTTCTTCATCTGTAACTCACCTTCAATAGTATCCAACTCTCCATTCTGAATAAACTGAGCCACCTTTTCCTGCAATGATATATTAGTGGAACAATCCGAATTTAAACTTTGGTCATTAGAGTTGAGTTGTCCATCTGTTTCTATGCAATTCATGGAGTCTTCCTGGATAGCTTCACTTATTAAGGAAGTACCTTCTGCCAAAATTTCCACCTTCTCATTCTGACCAGTTGAAACTAAACCACAATAGAGTTTCAACTCAAAAAATTAGATTGCACAATCTTTACGAAATGGGATATAATATAATAATGAAGATATAGTGGCCAAAGATTTACCTTCACAACCACCGAGTGCCTGCAGTTTTCCAATCAAATCTTCCTCTGCATTAGAACCGTTGACATTTGACTCTATTGAGGTCTCAAGAAGACATTTAACATATTTATATCCTCTACGTCTAACAATGTTCGCAAGGTCTTGCCTGCAAATATTCAGAATTACGAATTAAACATGCACAAACACATACATACCGTCTTTAGTTACTTCATAGTCTTTTTGTATATTGAGAGAAGATGAAAATGACTGCAGTAATATCAATTCAGAGGTTCCCTAGAGTTTGTGTAGGTCTAATGAAGCACAAGGTAAAGATTTTCGGTTAGATAGGCATTAACATAATTGAAAAAAAAAAAAACTAATTTTTCCTCCACATCCACACTATCTTCTAGTTTCATCCTCGTATCCTTCTTCGCTAAATCTGAACTTGGTCTTTAAAAATGATGTATTAATGGTAGCAAGAGCCTCCTCAATTTTACAATTAATTTTATCTAGGATATGCTTCATACTTAAGCCATATGCTGAAATTATAAATCTGCATATTCCGAAATTAAATTGCACTTCTTCCTGACTGTTTCTCCAAAAGAAAATTTCAAATTTAGTACATGTTCAGAAATCTTTTAGTGGTCAAATCATCTGTATATACAGAAAAATAATCCTGAAACAGGAAGTGAAACAGGGAAAATAATAGATTTTCAGCTGTTAATAGGACTGCTAGCATCCTAATATCTGATTTCAGATGAAATCTTAAAGTCCTATAGTCTTTAAAAAAGGTTTTAAAAAAATCATAACTTGATTTTCATCAGTGTACAAAAATATCAAGATGAAGCACAACTACACAGGTAATATTTCAAGCAGCTTTAAATATTTTCATATTATTGTACTAATCTCAAAATAAGTAACTCCCCATGTCCTTTTCATTGCTTAATTTGCATCACACATTGTTGATAAGAATCTCAGATAATATGTTTCTGTTATAAGTGACATGAACCACATTATCCACGCCCCAAAAATGATACAGTACCATGTCATGGTAGCATTATCATCGTCGCAAGTACAGACCCCCTAAAATGTAACATTACCCAGAACAGTGAACACAAATATAAACACTAGAGATTGATTAACATACAGATTGATCGAGGATTTTGACTACTCCGTATTTTCATTAGTAGCAAGCAACATTCCGAATCATTGACGCCTCTCTCAGCCATAAAATTATGGGATAACTAGAGTAAATAATAGATGAAAGAAAACCATAAAAATCAAACCTTCCATGCTGTGAGAGCTCCTTCAATGAGGGCACGTGACTATGGGGAAGTCCAAGCATGGATAAAAATTTTCTGATATCATTGCAAAGATCTTCATCGCTCTTCCCTTTCCTATTAGCTCTGCATGACCCACATACAAAAAAAGGAAGGAAAAAAAAAAAAAAAAGGTAAACATCAAACCAAGAAATTAAAATTTCAACAAAAAAACCACCCCAGGCCCCAATAAATGTATACAGCTAAATATGCGGACAGCCAATAGAAACCCATATAAGGAATAACTGAATAATTGAAAGGAAATGAAAACCTGGGTTTCTTTACTGAACAGGCAAAAACAGTGAAATTGCGGGGCCTGTGGTGGTGACGAATGTGGAGATTGAGAGGCGAATAGTATAATAATTTATTGAAAGAGAGCGAGTGAAAAATGGTGAAGTTATAAAGGTGGGTGGCCATAAGACTGCAGCGGAGTGAGCTAATCAGATGGATTTTTTAGCATTGAGAGGTTTGATTTTCGAACTCTTTGGAGGAAGCCGGACCCGGAACTAAGGCGGAAGCTCCACTGCTCCAGCCTCCACTCACCAGTCACCACAGCCCAACCTCCACTCCAGCCCAAAAACTCACAATCACAGCCGGCAACCTCCACCGTCCTCCTCAATCCTCAAAATAATTTCGCCCAAATTAATTTCGCCAACAATAGCCCTTTGTCGCCGCCCACTGCCGAGAAGAAATAAGAAATGGATATGGAAATTGGATTGGACCAATTCCTTTTATTTGGTTTTGTTAAATGGATAGCAAAACCGGCCATGGATTGGTCTTAAAAAATTGGGCCTTTCTTTGAAAATGAGGCCCAGATATTGTGAAAACTCCAACTCGAGACCTCTTCCTCCTTTTATTCTTCATCTTCTTCCTTCCCGGCTCCAAGCTCCTGCCCGGTGATCGTCTGAAGTTTCCGACGGACCCAGCACGGGCGGCCGCGGGGGCGGCCAGGTGCTGGGTCCCCCCCTGCTCCAACTATAAGAGCTTGAACCTTTGAAAAGTTTCCAACGTTGTAGTTTCGTCGCCCTTAATTTGCACTTGTTTTTGGCTCTTCTTTTTTATCATGTTAAAGGTGGGTGGCCATAAGATTGCAGCGGAGTGAGCTGATCAGATGGATTTTGAGGCATCGAGAGGTTTGATTTTCGAACTCTTTGGAAGCAATTGATGGATTTTTTAAAAATTAAAAAGATTTTAGAGATTTTTAAAAGTAGAAGAAAATTTTATTTTCAACTCCACCAAACCAAACAGGAGCCTAATTAATAATTATTATAAGTCAGCACGTTTCCCATTAGTCATTGAAATTTAAAAGTTTTTCAGACAATTATCCAACTAGTCAAAATGTTATTTTATCCATCATTCTATAACTTGGGGGCGTTTCCCTTATGTTTCAATTTTTTATTTTGAGTTTTGAATTTATTTTGGATTTTGTGCTTTGAATATTCATTTTAAAATTGTTGAAAATGTATTTTTTTTTTACATCTTGAAAAACTATTTTGAAAACATCCAAAACGCTTTTTGAAAATTTTAGTTTAATTATAACTGAAAGCACTCAAAACGATAAATTTTTCGTTTTGAGTTTTCTTTGAAAATTTTTAATTTGTTTTTAAAAACGTGTTTTCAAAAATAGGAAAGAAGACTCGTTTTCGCTGTTTTGAAAAATCGAAAACAGAAAACGACTTGAAAAAGGTAAAGAGAACAGACCATTACCATTTGAAAAATGAATAATGTTATATGTACATAATGAAATTATATAATATTTTACATATAGATGAGGTGTTAAAAAAAGAGTGGAGGAGTTTTTTTCAATTTAGTTGATGAAATTTTGATCCATTATATCTCATAACATCATATATATGTAAATAATTATGTACAAGTAGCACAACTATTGAAACATTGCCAAATTTGTTGACATGTCAAATGGAAGTGCAGACATGGTATAATGTTGTCATTATTTAATGACAAATGGCAAAAACTCTTTTCATACATTCAAGGGCAAAAAAACTAGGAAACCTAACTCCTCCCATCCTCTTCCAACAAGCAGAGGCGGAGCTCAGTAAGGCCCACCCTGAATTTCTTAGCTCAAATTTTTATTTTTTTAAGTCATAGGCTAAATCTCACTCCAAGAGAGAAAGCTCAAAATACCAATATATTATACCCAACTGCCCAAGCCCAATCTCAATCTCAAAAATTTAAACCTCATTCACAAATCACAACTTTATCCTTTGATCCATTTCGCCTCCACAGCTCCACTTCGCAGCCTGAACCACTTAGCAGCCTCCACTTCGCACGCGGCACGCAGCCTCTGTCTGAGTCTCGAAAATATAGAAAACATGGGAGATTTTAGATTTGGATTAGAATCGAATGGTGGAGCATTTGATAGGTTGAGAGAGGGAAGAGGGGGTTTTTTTACCTGCTTCGCCTCAGTGCGACGATCTCGACGATTTTTCTACTTCATCCTTCGACAATTGGCAATAGTAAACTACTATAAGTTTGATTTTAGCTTGGGTCTTTTCTGTTATACTAGCTTGGGTATTTTTTTTTCCCTTTTCGTTTGATTTTAGCTTGGGTCGTTTTATATGATTTTGATGTTTTTGAATACATATTTGGGATTTGATTGTTATAAGTTGCACATATTTAGGTTCAATTGTGTAGAATTTTGCACTCTTGTGTTTTTTGCTTTTGCATAAATGATAAACCGTTAGAATGGACACCGTGGTGGACGAAGAAGATGGCAATAACATGACATTTTTTGTAAGAACAAGTGAAAAAAGGAGGAATTTTGCACATATTCAGGTTCAATTGTGTAGAATTTTGCACTCTGTGTTTTGCTTTTGCATAAATGATAAACCGTTTGAATGGGACACCGTGGTGGATGAAGAAGCTAGCAATAACCTGACATTTTTTGGGAAATTTAGTTTGGCTTTGTTGCCTCTGAAACTCAAATGTACCTAACCAAACTCTTGTAGCTTTACATGGATTTCTGATTGTTGAAGCTCTTTATAGTTGAAATTTGTGTTTTGTTGAAATTGCCCCTGCTGTGCTTTTATGTGAATTGTTATAGAATTGCACCTATGAATTACAACAAAAAATTTGTTGAATTGCACTTGTGAATTGTTGAAATTTGTGTTTTGTTGAATGTGAATTGTTGAAATTTGTTGAATGCACTTGTGAATTGTTGAAATTTGTGTTTGTTGAATGTGCTTTATAGAATTGAATTGTTATAGAATTGCACCTATGAATTCGGGTAATATCATGGGCGGACCTAGGGGTGGCTTAGGGGGGCAAGTGCCCCTCCCCCCCCCAAATTGCTTCCAATTTTTTTTTCACAATTAAATATTCTATGTTTTTATTTCAATTTTCGAAGTCATTATGAGATGTAAAACGAAATCGAAATATTACATTCTTAACATCATTTTGAAGTGCTCACGGTCTAGTTTTCTACGTCGTTAATGGCATACGAAACTATCAATCGTAGCAAATATTACGACTTATCAAAGTAGGCCGTTCAAAATTAGTATTTTGAAAAATTCGATAACATGTTAACTTTAAAAATCATTCGATGATCGTACACTAATCGAATTTACAAATTGTTTATGTCATTTCAAAACTTATTTCGAGAACTATATTATGGTATACCGAATAGTCCAAACAGATATAAAAAATAGTTAAAAATGCGTCAAACATTAGTCTTAAAAAAGACGTCTAATTCGTATTTTCTTTTAAAAAATTCAATTATTTTATTAACATTTGTTATTTTTGTGATACAAATTTTTCAATAAAGTTTTCATCATTTTATTAGGAAGTTTTATATGGAATATGGCATCAAAAAATTTCGAAATTTTACATCCAAAAAAGTCATATTCTATATGAATTTTTGGATGCAAAATTACATGGAATATGATTTTTTTAGACGTTAATTTTTAATTGTAAAATTTCTCCCAACTTTTTTGCAAGTTCGATTATGTCCCCCTAACTTTTAACATCTGCGTCCGCCCCTGGATAATATTGTTTTATATTTGTATCATCATTAAATTCATAACCAAAAACTTGACGTTCATCATCGATAAATTGTGTCCACCCAATTACAATCCTGGCTCCGCCCCTGCCAACAAGGGTGCTCATTTGTTATTGAAGTCGACGACAATGGACATAGATTGACAAAATCGAGGTAATAAATCATAATCTCCATATAATTATAGCCACTGTTTGTTGTAGATTAAAATTAGATTTTTGATAGATTTTGATAAAAAAAATGATGAAATGTATGGTTGTTAATCCCATGAAATATATGGTTGTTAAGTTTGACTTAAGATTTAAAATTGATTTTATCAGAAACAAACATAGGCATATTACGTTGTTGGGGCTGCATGTGTTAAACATTTGGATGTTTGTTATTCAGTAGAAGAAAATGTCTTGAACTAAATAACTTTTATTTATGAACTTCACCTATTTGATGCAGCCCTAATGTCTCCAAATCATAGTATTTAATAAGTTTAAAGTGAAAAATAGTTGAACACGACAAAAATAATAATAAAACAAAAAAAATTCACATTTTTCACTTTCTAATGATTAAGCACTTGAAATAATTTTCCTTTTAATCATACTGCAACCCACTTCTATTTGATTTATGATTATTTTTATTACTTTGGTGGACTATTTATGTGATTATATATATGTGAATTTTGTTGTAAATGGCAAATTTATTAGTGAATGAAAATTGTACCATTGCAATCCTATAAATTATTACCATGATATCTCTAATTCTGCCCTATAAATAATTAAATATAAAATTTTGGTTCTCATTATAAAACACAAGTTTATTGATTTTTATTCTCTCTTCTCTTTTCACAACACGTTATCAGTAGTATGAAAGCGTAATTCTTCAAAGTTTAAAGAAGGTAGTAATTTGTTTAAACATAATCATCTATTATATGTACCAAAATTAACATGGTAACTCGTGAATTTTTTTTTTTTTTTTTATGCAGATAACACATAATTTATGTGTATTTAAATTTTCCTAGTACTATTGCGACTGCCAATAATTGCATAAACCAGTAGAGGATTGCCAATTATTACTATGCATAATTTTCTTCGTGATATTCCCACTCTTACTTGTAATTCATGCATAATCAAGTTATTACAATGATTTTCCTTTGTACATGTTAATACATGTGTTATTGCACTATCTTCCATCATTGTGCCGATTTGCGTATCTGTAAATTTGGTGTCTGCGCACATATTAATTAACTGAAAATCATATTCGGACACGTTTGCGTTAATTCATGCCACTAATTTTTTTGTAATTGGTTTATGAATTCTAACTTTTACATTATTAGTCATTAATGAATTCAAGTCAATTTATGTGCTTTATGGATTAATTAATATTATCATTGTGATGTGAAATTTAATATTTCATCATTTTTTTTTTTTTGTTAGCAATAAACATCAACTATCGAGTTCATTATTAATTGTTGTTGCTACCGAAAAAACACAACTTTATAAATAATATATGGCTCCTAAAGAGTTTATGTTTCTGAATAATAATTTGTTGTTGCTCGTGAAGTAACATAACATTATAATTAATATTTCAAAAAATATTATTTGCTCCTGAAAAATATGAATTATATTTTTTAATCTTTCAGAAGAGTATTGATATATTACGCTTGAAGAAGTAATAACAAAATATAACGTGCTCCCAAAATAGTACATGTTTCGAAAAACATATTCTTTTAAATTAGTGTTTATCATTGAAGGAAAATACGTAATTTATGTCATGTTGATATTGACTACTTGATGTTTAATCATATTTTTCGGAATTAATGGTATTCTCTTTTGCTTTATTGTGTAGTTAAT
>CAIGRO010239402.1:0-19921 GCA_903798355.1 Fraxinus baroniana | reverse complement strand
GGTTTCATTATAATTTCTGATGAGTAATTTGTCTCTTCCTCATTCATGTTACTTTTGCTTTTTAAGCTTCATTTATTTCTCTCAATTGACTTGTCGTGGAGGGAAAAATAAAAAGGTCGTCCTCGTGACACGAGCTGGGCTCACATTAATTATTATGCCCAACCAGGCTGGTTTGGTGCCGGTCAAACCACGCCGAATTCTGCTGGGTGTACAGTAAGACACTCATAGAAATTCAACAGATAAGACACCGCAGGTGGGGTCGTCCATGTGAGTTTTCTGTTGAAATTCTTCTGTACAAATGCATTTTTCTCAAAAAATAATACTGTCGTGCATGGCTAAGTTTGATGACCACCCACTAATCTTTTAACACCCTCCTATTAGGACGGATTTAAAATTGGACTACAAAACTACTAATTATATGTGTAGCTTTGTTTTTTATTTTTTTACACTAAAAAATGAAATGAACTAGGAACTACGGTCCGATCCAACCCCCTACATCCGTCACTACCTCTACTTAGCTTTGAGTCATGGACTTGGTGTATATTTAAGAAGTGTTTATATATCATTTATATCATAAGTTGATAACAAATTGTGAGTATTCGTGAATTTTCGAGATATGTGAAAATAAATGGCTTCAATGTTTATAAACATGAGCCAAACATAAACTTGTGTTTTAAAACTCAACTTAATATTATAAAGAGCAATTTATTAAAAAAAAAAAATTTAAGGTGTATTTACAATTTGCATAGAGGTTGGTTTGTCATAGATTTTTGAAAATCATTTTCCACCGAAACCATTTTTATTCACGAGACCCGCAATCTTTTTCGACCTTTTAGCCATATATTCTCAAATAAGATGAAAAATAAATAAATAAGATATAGAACACAAAAACAACTATGAACGTGTAATAATAATAGATTCCACACTAAACGACCATATACAAGGAAGTTAACTCTTTGTGTTTGAGCAACGTTATTTTTTGGAAGAAATAGTAGATTGATCGGAGAATGTGTGGTTGAAAAATAAGAAAAAGTTATTGATATGTTGAAAAATATTATTTTATTGAAAAATGTGGTTGAAAATAAAAATTTTAATGTTTACCGAACATAAGGATCTTGTACAATCCTATAGTGCCCTCTCACGACGAATAGTCAATCACTCGACTAACATGATTTCTATGAAATCTAATTTAACTAAGCTGATTAATTAAGATAAGTACGGAGTATCCTGGGGGGGAAGAACGGTTCAATAGACAAGGAAAATTCAACACGATTCTTCAAGAAGGCAAAAAGGAAAAATATCAAGAGATTCAAGAACAAGAGAAGAAATTGAAGATCTATATCCTAATTTTTATATTCCATTCCCTATATCTTTTTATATGAATTTTAATATTTTCATAGATTACATCATGAACTAAATTCATTATCTAGGGTTTGATTGTAGCCAAAAACTTGAGAATATGGATTGATTTAAGTTTATTTCTATTATATTTTCTGCATATGTTTATTTGTGTTACGATTTTAATACTTTCAATTAATTGGCCACTAATTGAATGATTTATGCTAGTCAATTTCGGGACCCAAGAGATGGGAGTTTAGATGTGATCATAAGAATAACACATATGAAACTATAGGTTTCGAGAGAAAGTATAATTCTTTTGAAGAATGTTCCATTTAAGAATCACAAACTTTGATAAATTCTATATTTTAATTCAGAATTGAAATATTGGAATTGAAAAATGAGAAATATTTTTTACTCGGCACTCGAGAGAGTGAGTAAAATGACATTAGTGTTCTTGCTTATAATTTTCGAAAAATTTATTAGAAATAATTATATAATTCAAAATCATATTTGATAGTTAGGTGAAATCATAACCTTAAAACTTTTTCACTTGATTATTCTTCTAACTTGCATTTATTCGTTGAATTCGTCGTCATATTAATTTAAAAAAATTATTGATTATAAAATTCATTCATCTAGATAAAACATAAACTATATAATTATAGTAGTTAGTAAAAATTTGAATTACAATCTTTGTGGGTTCGACACTCTTTTATTATATTACAAAACTTGACACCTACGCTTGCGATATAAATCACGATATAGAAAATGCATGACACAAATCAAACTAATATGTTTAGCGTGTTTTTTTTACACCAAAAAAATGAAGTGAGCTAAGAACTACGGTCCGATCCAACCCCCTAAGTCCGTCACTACCTCTACTTAGCTTTGAGCCATGGACTTGGTGTATATTTAAGAAGTGTTTGTATATAGTTTATACTTTATATCATGAATAGATGAATAGTATTCGTGAATTTTCGAAATATGTGAGAATAAATGGCTTTTCCATGTTTATAAATATGAGCCAAACATAAACTTATGTTTTAAAACTAACTTAATATTATAAAGAGAAATTTATAAAAAAAATATATATTTAAGGTGTATTTACAATTTGCATAGAGGTTGGTTTGTCAGAGATTTTTGAAAATCATTTTTCCACAAAAACCATTTTTATTCACGAGACCCACAATCTTTTTATACTTTTTAGCCATATATTCTAAAATAAGATGAAAAATAAATAAATAAAATATAGAACACAAAAACAAATGATGAACATGTAATAATAATAGATTCCGCACTAAACAACCATACAAGAAAGTTGACTCGTGTTTGAGCCACGTTATTTTGAAAGACTATATTTTGATATAGTAGATTGACGAAAAATATGTGGTTGAAAAAAATGAAAAAATTATTGATTTGATGAAAAGTATTATTTTATTCAAGAATATATGGTTGAAAATGAGTAAAAAATTAAGAATGAAAATTTTAATGTTTCCCAAAACAGAAACTCATCTTGTATAATCTTATAGTGCCCTCTCACGACAAGTCGTCAATCACTCGACTAACATGATGTCTATGAAATCTAATTTAACTAAGCTGATTAATTAAGATAAGCATGTAGTATCCTCTTAGGCCACCTCATTTTCGACAATCTATATTCGTCAGATGGAGAAAACTATCCCAAAACGTGTAAAACAACAAACTGTTTTGACATTAGGGAGGTGTTTGACACTCATTTTCATAGAAAAATGTGTTTTTGAATAGTGATTTATGGAAGAATATGTGCTTAAAAAGTAATGAGAATTTTTAGGTTTATGTGTAATATTATTTTATTGATAGAATGTGTGAATGAGAATGAGAATGAGAATGAGAATGAGAATGAGACAAGTCTAATTCACTTTATTGGATGAAAGTTTGGCTCTAACACTCTACTTACATATTGCGCACACAAGCGGAAAACAATCAAAAAGATCTACAAAACGACGAATAGTTTACAGCAAACACCACTCGTCACGTTTTTTTTCAATCTACAGCAGAATCTTTCATAAATATTTACAATCACCTCTATATATATCCATGATGATATATATTCACCATGGCCCCGTTTGTGTACGTCTCAAGCATCGTTGATTTGCGCCATTCTGCTGATTCGTCTCCTCCACAACCTGCCGACACCAAATGTAACTTCTGAGGATGCTTATGTGGATGTACAATGATACAAGACATAATCAATACCAGTATTATCACACATATACATAAATTCACGACCACATTCGCATATATTCAGTGGGTGAGCAAAAGATACAACACACAAACAAATTGTGTTGGCAAGGAAGCCGGCATGTGAAGAGCCTGTCCTGCAATGATGGGTTCACAATTGCAACAGAATCAGACCATGCATGCCACTGAGCAGAGCATAACATGCAACATGGCTCAATCAACTACTGCTTCATATTAAATACTGTGTAGCAATCAGCGATACCTTGTCATCCAGTTCGAGTGTGCAAGTGCCGAAATACAACCACAACATAAGCAACCAAAACACCAGCTCATAATTAGCTTCTTGTGTGATGATCAGTTGATATTGCATGCTTAATTTGGTACAGAGGTGTGGGTGTGGTCGTTGAGGATTCTAGGGAGGGATTCTTTTGTGCCTCTCAAAACCAAAAGACAGCTTACTAAAAAAAAATTGGTGTCATCCGATGAACTCGTATCTTCAACGATCAAAAGTGACTTGTTAACCCCCACTCTCCACCCCAAAAGAAGGAAAAAGAGTTGACCAATATAGGCCATAAAAACATAAAATTTGATTTTCATGTCACATTGAACGACTTTACGGAAAAGATTCAGACAGCATGCTGATTCGCATAAGTTTTTAATAACACTGGCAGTACGGGAAGACAAAAACGTAGTAGCTCCTTCCAATATCATAGGAGCAGTAAAATAATTTTCGTTATGGCAAAACAAGAAAATGAAAATCCTAATTGGAGGATTCAGTAAATATAATTTCATGAATTTGATGAATAATACAAGTTTGCAAATAGATCCAGTTTATTGACAAACCTAATGAAAATCCGAAAATGAGGTACCCTCGATACAATTTTAACAAATCCTCAAAATGAAAAAAAAAAAAATTCCGGCAGGTTTTTCTCTATCTATTTTCTTTTATTTATTCTATTAGGCATGTGCCAATTCATTGATAATGCAAGAATCCTTAACTGTGGACCGTGTTTAAATATTACCTATAAGAGATAATTCATTATGGATTATTGGACAATACGATCAAGGAAAAGAAATAAATGATGATGAAACAATGAAAACATTGAAAGGGAATGATTTTAAGAAAATAAGTTTGAAGCAGTGCAAGCTAAAATTTTCTTTCAAAGTCTGTTTTTTAATTTTTTATTAATGCCAGAAGTAAGAGGAGAGGGATGGCAAGTTTTCAGTAAGCCCTTGTTTGATCCCATTTTGAGAGAAAAATGCCTTTTTGAATAGTGATTTTTGGAGAATGTGTTGTTAAAAATTAAGAAATTTTTTCGATTTATGTGTAATGTTATTTTATTTGAAAATCTAAGGTTGAAAATGAGTTTCGAAAAAATGAATTTAAAAAAAAATGGGGCTCAAACCACTAAATATGAAATTTCCTATGAGCTGGGAAACTAATGCATCAGTTAATGGACTACTACAATGTCACCAAAGATGCCGAGAAAAAGATTCCACACGCTATTTGAGATTTAAAAAAAAAAGAATAAATCTAAGTGTACAACATTGATTGACAATGGATGACAACCATGTGTTGTCAAAATCCTACCATATGATATAAAAAACAGTTTTTTAAAATGGATGGATATGATGATACCAAGCAGGATATTGTCAACCAACGTTATACATGTAGCATGATTCCAAAAAAAATGACTTAGAATGCAACATGACGGTAAACCCTAAATAATTGTAGAGATATGTTAGGTCATAGCTTCTCACTCTTTACTATCATCTCTGCCTCGCTCCTCCCTCTTTGTGATAGACAAATGAACATCAGAAGAGAGAGCTTTATATGAGCACATGTTTACTCTTCATAAAGAAACCATAGCTATTCATGAATTTTCAAGATCAAGAAGATATCAAGAAAAGGTAGTCCATTCCCTTCTCTATGAAAATTCTACGCATCATTATAAAAGAAAGAGAGAAGGCATCATTATAAAAAGAAAGAGAAAAGGAAGATTAGTGAATGTGACACACTGACCTAGGATAGAAAACAACAGAGATGTGTTGCTAGTAAAAAAATGCGTACGAATGCTTAAAAGGTACCATGCAATTATTTTTAAGGTTAGGTGATATAACAGGTAAGAATAAATGAGATACCTGATTCTTCTGCATTTCAATTATTTCTGCCTGCAGAAGAAAAGTCCAGAAAAAAGGTGTCACAATTAAAAATTAAATGTTTCAAGGGGATAATGAAATGGAGATGGAGAAAAGTATAGTCAATTACCTGTTTGTTCTGCATACCTTGATTTTCCTCCTTCAGTTTTGCAATTTCTGCTTCCAACTCCATTGTGTATGCCTGGAAAAGCCACACAAATAAATAAATAAATAAATAAAATAACAATGAAAGTTGATGCATGATCTAAACAGAAACATACTTGGACATAGGGCTGGGCCCATAAACCGAAAACCACAAACCCGACCCGACCCGAATGGTTCGGGTTCTAAATTAATATAAAATTAATTGAGTCGGGTCGGTTTGAATTTAAATCCTCCACTTAAACCAACCCAACCCAATATTAAAAACCCTATCCCAGCTTCAAACCCAGTGAAATCTTCACTGCTTAAAAACCATACCTATGCACCCACACCGTGAAATCGGCATCTTCACCATTTCTTGCTTGAAATGACTCGTGTAAACATTGTAGTTGGCCCCGACCCGAACCGAGTCGGGTCGGGTTCTGTTAATGAATGGGGCGGTTTGGTTTAGAAAATAGCCTAAAACCGGTAATTTCGGGTCCGACCGGGAAAATCGACCCGACCTGACTCGACCCGTTGCCCACCCCTACTTGGACAAAACAAAACTACAGATTATTAGGGATGGAGATTATTGTATTTGTGTAATTATTCAAGGTGTAATACAAATTTCTGTGATTGTTAATTTAAGCATGGACAACTGATTGTGTTACCTTGTAGCAAATGAGACCTTTAAACTTCTCATGAAGTACCACTTGTCATACTGTTTCATCTTTGGTCACATTACACCCTATCACATTACATTCTGCTGCATAAGATATCTAGTCTTCAGTAATGTTTGGGGAAGACGATAAAAGCAGGATGCTAATGACCATAGTGCAAAAAGTGACTAGAAGATGAAACCTATCATTGTTCTGCTTATCCATCTATTATTTTGAAGTACAGGGTTTGCAGCACTCTCTGCCTCCATTATCTTTCAATATATATATCCCCCAACAAATTCTATATTTTTTCTTTCCTAAAAGACTAGAGGTCATATAAGGCGAAATTACTAGTTTTCTTTTAGTACTTGACGACGCCAGATATAGAAAGATGAGACATCTTTCACTTTTAATGTCGAAGGTTTATTCAAATGACAGTTTCCTTGTATATGAGCAGCTGCCGCTAATACAAATAACTACAACGTGGATGTAGAAACAGACAAATTTGAAATCAGTATATCTGGAAATATTCACAAAAACCCAAAACTTCAACTTTTTCCACTTCTTTCTCTTCGTCTCCTGAGACTATTGATTGAGGTATCAATTCCAAATGGTTGCATGCAAAAATAGGCACTAATTAATGATGGAAAATTAAATATGGCCACCATGTCAGTATTTTATAGTCTGCGTACTCAAAATAAAACTCGTGCAGGAGAGACCAGGTTATGCAGTCAAATTCACACACATTGAATAGTTAACTATGTAGGTGTATAAATCATCTCAACTTCATAAATGCAACAAAGATACAAAAAAGTGAACCAAATCTATCAATCTTCTAGTGTTAAAATCACATTCGACAAAACCAATCAAGATACATTCTCCCAAAAGAAATTTGAACTTTCAAAGGTTTCCCGCATATATTAGGGTGTGAAGAAATGTCTTTAATAGTGCTCATAATAAACTAATTCAATTGGAGAAGTAAAATTTCACTTAGCTGTGAAAGAATAGGGCATCTCAATCAATGTGATAAATAAAAAGGGCATTATTAGTAATAAAAAAAATAACCCCCAACACAAGTTACATGTAAATAGGTCCTCAAGGCAGTCGTTTCTGGTTGATAGGACATTATGCCTTATGCAGAATTTTTCTAGTTTCTTGAAAAGAGTAACAAAAAGTCTACTAAATGGAACTAAAAGCACGAGGAAAATTCAATCGTTGTTGGTAAAAATCACATTACAAAGAAGGGGAGTGCACGGTTGGAAGGGAGAGTAGTACTTTCTAGAAAACAACATTTATGTGGGGGAGTTTCCTAAATCTTCTATATAAGAGCATCCTGTATTGATATTGAGAGCCTCACAAGAATATTATCAGACAAAAATGATATCATAGCCATCTATCGGAACACTATGGGCAGAAATTTATAACAGGGAAAATAATTTAAAAAACTACTTTTTAACTTCCTTGTTAGGGATGTATGAGCAAAGCAAAGGTTTAAGAGCCTCACCTCCATCTATTTATGAAAATTGTGCATATGTCAGACCTTCGATGACAAATGAATGTGGCCTGCATGCAAGGGGCGTGTTGACGATAAATTTTAAATTAATAATTGTGCCTCCTCTCTAACAACTTAATTTTTTAGGTGAGGTGGTATAACTAGACGTAATCCACAACCGATCATTTGGAAACCAAGCATCCAGAACCCCAAAAAAAAACAGCACACGTTTATCTCAAAACTATCAAAAGCTAATATACCTGAATTCTATAAAAGCATCATATTTATAAACATCATGTTTATACAAAAACCATCAAGCTAATATTTTCTCTGTATATTAAGATATATACCTGCTTCCGAGCTCGTGATCTTGCGGCTGATTCTCTGTTTTTTATCATTCTTTTCTGCCTCCTTTCCACAACTTTTTCCAAAGCAGCACCTTTCCTGCTCCGTAAGCTGCCACTAAACACATAAGGGACTGGTGAGATGGACGATGCATCTCCATTACTCTTTGCAAGCCCATCTTTTGAAAAAGCCGGAGATCTTGTGGCAACAGAAAACCCCCCAGTTCCTAAACCAACCACCCCAGTTCCTCCACCCTGTAGGCCTGCACTTGGAACCAAATTATTAGTCATCATTGGATCAGAAATCCCAAGAATCCCGCCCCTAGTTGCTGGACTGCTCAACTGTCCACTACTTGGAATACCCATGGGAGCTCCATAAGGCAAGGCAGGCTGCTTTGGAAGCAGCTCGTGCTGCTGCTTCTGCTGCATCGGCCTTTGGTGACTATCCAGCTGTTGTCCAGCAGGTTTGACCCCATTCACATTCAGTGGTAAATTTGCAGACTGCATATCAATCTGATTCCTATCGAAGGCAGGCTGATTTGGAAGGAGCTCTTGCCGCACCAACCGATGTTGACTCTTCATCTGCTGTTCAGCAGATCTGAACCCATTCACATGCAATGGTAAATTAGAAGACTGCATAGCAATCTGATTACTACTTTCAGGAACCCTAGTGGTCATCAGCCCTGCATCCCTGTTAGCCTGTTGATATAGAAATCCCAATCCACTATCGTTCCCACTGCCAGGTAAATCATCTAAAACACTGGTAGGTTTTCCAGCAAACTGAGCATCTTCCCTTACTACGCCCGCTTTCAGCAAGAATTCTTCAAGTGTTATCTCCCCTAAAGTCTGTTGCCTCTGAGGCATATTCAAGTTACTAACACCTCCATTCTCATTCTTCCCGCCACTATACTCATTCCACCTCTCTCTCCAGACCTCATCAACTGTTTTCTGGCTCAGTGTCCGTGGAAGCGTCAAGGATCCCTGCCGCTGCAAATGGCCAACCCCTCCTTGGCCACCAGTTCCACTAGTGAATCCCATGTTTTGATTCTCCTCGGCACTCCATATGTTCTTCAGCAACTCATCCATGTTCATTGACCCAAAATCCTTTCCAATTCCCCCCATGGAGCTTTGGAGCTCATCAAAAGTCAATGAATAGATTGATGACTGCCGTGTCAAAGGAAAACTACCCGGTGGCCTTCCACCGCCGCCTCCATCGGCTGGTGGATCATTTCCAAAATTCTTGAAGTTAAAATTACTCCACATTGCAATCTTACTGGCGGCTTACAATACTCTTGAAAGCCAATTGTTTTATGATATCACCAAAAACAAGCCCGATCAATCTATAATTATCTAACACTCAACCTCTATTTCTATCTCTTTTCCTTTCTCTGTGCATACACCCCCACACCTATAGATGCATGTGATTATGTAAATGTGCATATGTATCTGCGAATTGGTAATGCAATGAAATTAGCTGGATATTAACACCCAACCATTTCAAGATTGATTAAATTTTACCAATACATTTCATCTCAAAGCAAGAAATAATCAGCAGATTCTGCATAGAAATTTACATGCAAAACCCAGTAATTACAAACCACCGATTTTCAAGAAACCCACAAAAACTCAATCCAAATGAGGAAATTGAACACTGGAATCAAAATTAGAAAGCAAATGTAAATGAGCCCACATGAAAGTATCCTAAAAGGTTATCAAGAGATCAGCATGATTCCGCCTAGTCCCAAAAAAAAGGGGAAAAAAATATCTATGCACCAAGAAAAAGCTAATAATTGACTAGTGGTCCAAAATAAGAAATGGAAAATTAGCAGATATTTACAAGAAAATTATGAGATTAGCATAAATTTCGAGTAGAAAAAAAATACCCGATATATTTTTTGGTTTTCGGCTGGTAGAAGTTTCTTTGGGCTGTTGCCAAGTGTCCTACAATGGCTTCAAGCGGGCGGGGTTATAAATAAATAAATAAAGAGTTGTGGGACCTAATGGATAAGCATTAAGTAGGAGTGTTAGGTGTGATAGGTGGCCAATAAGATCACGCAAGGTGGGAGAATCTACACCGTCCACGTATGGAAATACTAATCGTCGGTTTTTGAAGGAGACTTGGGTTTTGTCGTTTAGTTGCGACGGAAAGCACGGCAGTTGGACGTCCGTTTGGGTTTTCGCCTTTTAGGGTTTGGACTTTCACTTGGCCGTAGAGTATATTTAACGTCGTTATGACATCATAGTTTGTAAATTTTCAAACATGCCGACATTACTGTTGAGAGATATTTATGTCCTTGTTTGGTACATATTAAAATTTTCATTTTCATTATTCTACTCATTTTCAACCACACATTTTTTATAAAATAATATTTTACATCACATCAATAATTTTTCCTTCTTTTTTAATCATACATTCTCCATCAATCTACTATTTCAGAATATACATTCTTCCAAAATAATGTGATTCAAACACACCATATATAAAATTCTATCGTTTTTTATTTATATAAATATAAAAATAATAGAGGGGGAAATAAAATCCCTTCACGGTTGCATAACTACTGTGTTATTTATCTAAAAGAATAATATTATTTATCATCGCAATAATAAAATATCGGTGGTTTGACAATTTACGTGAAATAATGGAATTTGACAGTTAAATGTTTATGAAAGAGAGGAGGAGGATGAGGAGGAGAGCTAGAGAAATGAAGAAAATTGGGTTGCCACATTGCCCACATCACCGATATTTCATTATCATGATGATAAATAGTGTTACTCTTTATGAAATAATAAAATATTATAGTGGATAAAATATTTATTCAATGTAAAATAATGATGATAAGAGGAGATATTGTGATTATATTAGTAAGTTCATGTTTGGTACACATTAAAATTTTCATTTTCAATCACACATCTTTCAATAAAATAATATTTTTTTCATCACATTAATAACTTTTTCTTTTTTTTAACCACACGTTCTCCATCATTCTACTATTTCAAAATACATTCTTCAAAAATAATGTGGTTCAAACACACCCTAAGTCTTCAACATTTATTCATTATAATATTTATATTTTTAATTGTTTCATCATACTTTTATCTTTAATATTTCGTTAACTAGTAAACTTGTCATTACTCACGATTTTCGTCCGATAATACTATTGACGTGCTTCAAAACGAGAGACAATTTAGGAGGTGTAAATAAATATTTTTACTATTTTTTTTTTTTGGCAGAACACGACATCAGGGACAAGTTTTGACATAAAAATGATATCAAGCAATATTATTAGCTTTTTACGCAATTAAAAAGTGTGATTGAATTTATTTAGTCTTCTATACATTTTTGACATGTGAAATCCAACATGAGACAGTCCTTCATGGACATGGCCTATCTGTTTGGAAACAGTCCTGCTAATGTGACAGGGTTGGGGACTAACCCAAAAACAGGGGCGTCAAGTGGTATCTTTTTTCGTTTGAAAAAGTACATTGTTTAGATGAAGAGGCGACAATAGACAGGACATTTAGGCAAGTGACAATATAATTCTATTGAATCGATCAACATATAAATGGTCACAACAACAATTAATCCGATTTAATCCCGAGTTCGATAGTAAACTTATTATTATTATTTTGGGATTCATATAAAATAGAAGGTACACTATATAGAATTAGTCAACCTACAAAGACGAATTCATCCTCTAATTTTTTGAGTCCGTTTGGTAACAATCAAAATCCAATTAAACTTAAAAATATGATCGTTACTCGGTCTCACCCGTCTAATAAAAGATAACAATAACAATTAGTTTTTCAATTTTAATTCAATTTTAATCTCTACCAAACGGGCTGTTAATACTTTGTTTCCTTCTCTTCATGAAAGTCTAAAAAAAATGAAAAATAAAAATTATTTTCTCTCCAAGACCAACAAAGGCTAAAAATAGGTAGTTTCACACCATGATCCCAATTCAAGATTTGTCGATTGAGGAAAATCTGATTGTGCCTGTGGACATTTGACAACATAACAAAAGACAAAACCATTTCTATCCCTTCCTAAATTTTAGTTTGGTTCTTAGTTGTAGTGCGCTAGGACTCGTGCCAAGTGGCGAGATACAAGAGATGTATAAACAACTTTTGATTTGACAAATGCTAGTGTCATTCACATTAATAGAACTAAATTATTTGATACTAACGTGCTTCTTTTGTCTCATTTTATCTTTCTTTGCACTTAGTTGATATGCATTATTGTCATTTGAAAAGTCAGACATATTAAGATAATTTAAGAATTTGAGTTACTTCTTAATAATGTCCATCTTTGAAAATAAAATTCTAAAGTTCATTAAATTTAAACGATCAATTCGATCTGATAAACATTTGAACTTTAGGGTGTGTTTGAGCCACACTATTTTGGAAAAATGTATTCTGGAATAGCGGATTGATGTAAAATGTATGGTTGAAAAAAAAAGAAATAGTTATTGATGTGATGTAAAATATTATTTTATTAAGAGCTTGTTTGGTTTAGATTTATTGGAGGAAGAATTGATTTTGAATAGTGATATGATGGAAAATGTGTGGTTGAAAAAGAAGAAAAATGTATTGACATGATGTAAAATATTATTTTATTGAAGAATGTGTGGTTGAAAAATGAGAATTAATTTACAGNTTTTTTGGAGGAAGAATTGATTTTGAATAGTGACATGATAAGAAATGTGTGGTTGAAAAAGAAGAAAAAATTATTGATGTGATGGAAAATATTATTTTATTGAAGAATGTGTGGTTGAAAATGAGAATTGATTTACTGTAGAATTAAAAAATCCTAACCAAACAGGCCCTAAATAATGTATTGTTAAAAATGAGTTGAAAAATGAGAATTAAAATTTTAACGTATACCAAACAGAGGCTTCAAATTCCGATTCATATGAAACTCAAACAAACATTTATATTCCAATCTTGCGAGACATGTTAAGAACATATATCAAATAAAGATGGAAACTTTAACCAAAATATAAGAATTTATGCTTATTAAAGATAAAATCCCATATCGTTAAAAGATAAAAATATGAATCAACATATAAAAATCATATTTTTCCTCCTAATAAAGTAGACCAATAAACTTATTCCTATATATTAATCAAACCTTGGACTGTTTGTCGGTAAAACATAGTAACTATCTCTTTTTCCCACTTTCAAAGTCGGTCACTCCATACTAGACAGTTGTTACCCACACACTTTACCTTTATCTCCCACAAACATTTTTTATTTTTTTTATTTTTTTGTGGTGTTTGTAATTTTCATAAGAGGTGTATCTGGTTAACCAACTACCAAGTTTGAGCACGTGCATCTTCCTACTTGACTTATTTGTCATTATCCATAAATGATTAAACAATTATATTTATGAACTTCTACGAGGACACGTATCAATGTTCGTAACTTCCCAGAATGTCCCTTTGCAGGAAAACCAAAATCATTCAGAAGCTGTTCTACGAGGACATGTCACAACTCCAAAACTAGTGTTCAATCATTCTGCGTCTCTGATTTGGTAAACATCAAAATTTTTATTTTTATTTTTCTATTTATTTTTAACCGCACATTTTTCAATAAAATAATATTTTTCATCAGATCAATAACTTTTCATTCTTTTTCAACCACACATTATCTATCAATTAATCTACTATTCCAGGATATATCCTTCCAAAATAATGTGGTTCAAACACACCCTACAAGTATAAAAAACTTTGACAAATGTCTGTTTGGGCCAAATTTTAATCTGATTTTAATCTAAATTAAAGTCAACAATAATATCAACCTCATTTTTCATAAATCCCACATCTTTTCAACCACACACTTCAAAAATTTCTATCACAATCCACTTAAAATCTAATTTTAATATACACCAAACACCCTCATGTGAAAATTGATTGAAAGATGAAAAGAGAGAAGAAAAACAATCCAATGGATCATGTCAGCATCGGTAGAAATTCTGTCAAGAATTTCCAGTACTCGTGACTTTCTCCAATGTGTTCATGTGAAAATTGATTGAAAGATGAAAAGAGAAAAGAAAAACAATCCAATGGATCATGTCAGCATCGGTAGAAATTCCGTCGAGAATTTCCGATCATCGGGACTTTCTCCAATGTGTTCATTGTCGATGTCAATATTATGTCAGATTGACTACTAACCAAATCCTATTTTAGATTAAAACTATGAAAGCCTATCCTGCCATCCCGTAGTCTTGTCTAAAATTCAACCTAACAGGGAATGTTTGTTTTAACAGGGAATGTTTGTTTTTCCCCAATACAACTGCTTCTACTTCTTTGTCCGCTGATTTTAGAATAAAATTATACATTGATTTTGTTACTTGTAATGTATATGTGGGAGAATTGTTAAGAATAAGCTACATTAGGGCCATCCTCAATTTTTTTAAGCATGGTTCAATTTACATAAACTTGTGAATAAATCAAAACCGGCAATAAGGATATAAAATTATACGTAATAGAAATATGTAGTGAATAAATGAATAATACTTATAATTCTATTAAATTGTGTTGTCGAAAATAAAATTAAACAATTTATAAAATTTATGTAGTGAATAAATGAGTAATACTTATAATTCTATTAAATTGTGTTGTTGAAAATAAAATTAAACAATTTATAAAATTTGCCAAACAAATGCTAAATAATTAACTTTTACATTAGGTGAAACTGACGGCATAATTTCATGAGAGCATTCTTGCATGCTCATCACTTTATTTTTTAAATTAAGCAGACCCCTCAGTGTTGTACGGATTAAAAAAAATTATCCGTATGTGGCAAACTTCATATCACTAATTACCATAACGACGAATCCACCTTGCAATTTTAAAATTATGCTTTGCTTGCGTAGGCAAATTAGTTTACAAAAAAATTAAAGTAGCTTCTTTCGAAAGCTCTTCTAAAGAAAACAAAAATTATGTCAAACGAGTCCTTAACGGACTTATAAAAGACTAGCCTTGAGTGCGCTTATAACTTGCTCAGATGGCCGATGGTAAGCATTTGACCAAACTGTGGTATAGCGCTTCTTCAATCTTCATGCCTTACCTAAAACGAAGGATATGAGAATTTTCCATATATACAGCTTTCTATTGCCTTTATTACTTGGAAGGAAAAATTCTAGTATCTTTTGAGTCGATGGAACAAAGTTTTGGCTGAATTTTGAGAATTTTGGCTGAATTTATTGGAGAAGATGAGCTCCCCAATTGAACATAATGAACGTAATATAGTTATCATATTAGAGTGTAACGAATTAAAGTTGAGGAGCAATTGGGCTGAATTGCATAATATATATTAATGTAGTGTACTGATCACGTTCAGCGTGTAATGGAAATAGAAAGTTGAGCAGCAAGGCAACGCTCATTCAAAGGACCATTCTTAATCATCAATGAATTGTTATATGGATTCCTGTTTTCCAGTTTCTAAACCAGTATGTTTTGGAAGTTACTTGCCAGTTGCCAAAAAAGGATAAAGATCTGGGGCTGTACTTCCTTTTTAGGGGTTCTGGGTCTGTCAGGTTGGGGGTTGACAAACATCACACCAATCCAGTAATGGTATTCTTTTGAGTTCAGTTGCCTCGAGTAATGGAATCAGACCCCCAAGGCACCAAAAGAAAACATCTCATTTATCCTTGTGTCACACCCATATTGATTACATGATACTATCCGAAAGAAATGAAGAAAGTTCTCTTTCATCCAAATTTTTTAAAATGAGATTAATCCACAGAAAAGAAATGAGAAGACCCAGGTAATTTAGTTGATGTCTTGAGATTTCAAGCATGGAAATTGAATTACCACCAGCAAAATGAAGTTCACGTTCCCTGTATTGTTTTCTACCCACAAACAAATGAAAATACTGATGCAAAAAGGAAAAAGCACCCTTGAGTTAGAAGGGAAAGCTTTATATCAAAGCACAGTTCCAATAACTGAATGCTAATGCTAGAAGAAGAAGAAGCAACTATATCGAACTTTATAATCAGTTAGAAAACCAACTTAAATATTCTTAAGAGAAGATTATACCAATTTCCAAACAAATAAAGTGCAAGAATTCTCAACATCACCTCTAACTAATACAATGAACTTCAGCACAAATGAGTGATACACTAAGCCTAAAGCCATATAGCAAATTTTCAAGGAATATAACTGTAGGCGAGCACGAATTCAAATGATTACCTTCAATCATGGTGTCTACGCCTCCGAAAATGCCTAAGTATGAAGCTGTCTGCATACAGAGGATAATTTTTTCGGATCAAACCCTTTATGCATTTCCAATATGAGAAGTCAATCAATTCTCCATCCTTCCGAACTATGAATAAACATCGTGAACTTTCAAAATTAGGATGGTAGCCAATCTGTCAAGTAGAAACAAGGAACAGCAATCAGGAAAATATTCAATGAAAGCTTTAATGGATGCTTAAAATAAATATCTGTGTCTAATAAGATATACAAAATTCACCAACCAAAGAGGGTCTTCCGGAAAAGAGAAGCATTTAGGTGAGTTGTAACAGAAAATAGTTGGAAAGGAATGTGATGGAGATAGAGTTACAAGTTAATTAGGATTTAGGATTTTAGTTTGTTAGAAGTTCATTTGATTTTAGATTCTTTCAATTTCTTTGCTCAGCTATATTTCTTGTAATATATAACTCAATGATTATACGAATAAAAGTATTTCTTCTTAACCCTCAATTATTCTCTTCTTGGACCCTTTCTTTTCTTGTTCTTCAATTGTTTGTTGTCAAAATAATACGCTCCTGCATCAGAATGCCAAAGGAAACTTCCAACTCTTGATTATCCCTTTCTAAAGCATTTGGTTGTCACAAGAAAACCATAACATCCCACAACTAAAGGAAATTTTAGTGCAATATATTGCGGTCGATTTATTCAATGCAGGTAGTTACATTTCTGTTTTGCTTTTCCTAAGGTTTAATTTTATCTGTTTTCCCTCAGTGCTGTCCACAACCAAATAGAGCCTTATGTCATCCTAATAAAAAAAACGATTTATTAGGTAGGTTTTCTTATCCGCAAATATATACCATATACTTCAACAATCCATTCAATTCATTGCTACATCTAGGAAGATGTAGTGTGATCAAATCATTTGCAACAATGTCATGCCATGTTAATTTTGGTCCACCTCCCTCTAATAACATGTACTATAAGTTTAAGCATATAATACAACCAACTATCCAATTTATCCTTTTAATTTATCCACAATTGGTGATACCTTTACTTGTCAGCATATATTCTCATTCCCTCTGCAAAACTGACACTTCAACTAGGGTAGTTTGTTCGTGTCGGACAGGTGTCGATGTCGACACTTCTCGGACAATTTACCATAAATATTTTTCATTTTTTATTAAAAATAATATATATTTTTAATTCAAAATTGTTAGTAAATAATAAATAGGTACTCATATTTAAAAAAATTGAAGAAAAAATTAAAGACAAGAATAAAACTAAATTTATACTATATAAATGAAGAATTTTAAAGAATTTCGTCAATATGTCGTGTCAATACTTCTTTTTTTTAAAATCGCGTGTCGGCATATCCGAACACAAGTGTGATAAGATCCCACACAGCAAGAGACAGAAAAATAGTTCTCTGTATTGATTGAATTAACAAAAGGGAAAATTACATAATACGAAAGTAATAGATTCAGCCGTTCGAGAGGGCTGCACTCTCCCAAGGTATTTCTACTGGAAATGATTCATATCCTGCATCTCTATTCTACGTTTATTTATATCATGTTTGTAACTAACTTGCCACTTCACCTCCCTGGCTAACAGAATTTGTTACTGCTCCCCCTTTCCCATTCTTCTCAGACCTTCTAGAATACGTATATTTTATCGGGGGCTTATCAATTACCCCCCCCCCCCCTAATTCAGCCACCTTGTCCTCAAGGTGGAAAGATGGAAACTGATTAGCAATGAGTTGGAATGGCTCACATGTTGCTTCTAAGGGTGATAAGCCCTTCCAGTGAATTAACACTTCCAATCCAGCTGTTGATCCCTGCGGAGCAGCTCTCACTCCTATCAGTGTTTCTGGCTCGACCCATAATTCCCAATTAGCTCCAAGGTTGCGAGGTAATGGATTAGGTAAATAATGTTCCCCCATAGCTCGGCTTAGTTGCGAGACATGGAACACGGGATGAATCTGTGCCTCTGGTGGTAACTCCAATCGATAAGCAACCTTCCCTACCTTAGCAGAGATCTTATAGGGCCCATAGTAACGTGGAGCTAGCTTTTCATTAGTGCGCTGAGCCAAAAACTTGCGGCGGTAGGGTCTCATCTTTAAATAAACCATGTCACCTGTCGAGTATTCCTCTGCCCTTCGGTGTTTGTCAGCCATGTTTTTCATTTGTTGTTGGGCACGTTGTAAGTGTAGCTTGAGCTCCTCCAGTACTTTATCCCTCTCTGCCATTTGTTGGTCCAAGGATGAAACTGCCGTTGTTCCTTTTTTAAACCTCAGCAGGGGTGGAGGATCCCGCCCATAAACTATGCGAAAAGGAGTAAGGTGCGCTGACACATGAAAGGAGGTATTGTAGGAGAATTCTGCCCAATGTAGTAATCGAAACCACTCTTTTGGTCGTGTAGATGTGAAACAGCGCAAGTAGGTTTCCACCCCCCGGTTCACCACTTCCGTCTGCCCGTCGGTTTGAGGGTGATAAGCCGAACTGTGCTTCAGTTTCGTCCCTTGTAAGCGGAATAACTCACACCAAAATTTGCTCAAAAAGACCCTATCCCTGTCTGATATAATTAATCGCGGAATTCCATGCAGCTTAACCACTTCTTTCACAAAGACTGCAACTACTGATGGTGCGGTGAAGGGATATTTGAGACCAATGAAATGAGCATACTTACTTAAGCGGTCGACTACCACCAAAACTGAATCGAACCCCTCTGACTTGGGCAACCCTTCTATGAAATCCATAGAAATATCCTCCCATATCTGCTCCGGTATCGGAAGTGGTTGTAAGAGCCCGGCCAGCGCTAATGTCGAGTATTTGTGTTGCTGGCAGATTTCGCAGGCGGCCACATATGCTCGAGTATCCTTTTTCATGCCGACCCAATGAAATGTTCCAGCTATTCTTTTGTAGGTCTTGAGAAACCCTCCGTGTCCGCCCACCTTGCTGTCATGACCTTCTTGTAGTGCCGACAGGATAAGAGGGGATCCCTTGGGTAAGGCAATCCGGTCTTTATAAAGCAAGGTTCCTCCCACTAAGGCGTAGCCCGGGTACGATGAGGGATCATTCTTTAGGACAGTAACAATGCGGCCTAAGTGCTGATCTTCTTCCACTGACTTCCTCACTTCTTCTAGCTGTAGTGTACGTGGGACGCTGAGTGCCATTAATGTCACCGCTGATTCCCTATGAGATAAGGCATCGGCAGCTTTATTCTCCAACCCCGGCTTGTATTCTATCTCGAAGTCAAATCCCAATAATTTAGCCAACCATTTTTGATATTCCACATTCACCAGTCTCTGCTTAAGAAGGAACTTAAGACTCTTTTGATCAGTTCGTACCACAAACTTCCTCCCTAATAGATAATGCCTCCACTTCTGTA